>QDHC01000254.1:59718-147618 GCA_013186455.1 Papilio dardanus tibullus | reverse complement strand
CGCCCCCCGCCACGCCCGCGCCCGACGCGCCCGCGCAGCCCCCGCTCCTGCCGCACGCGCACAACCTGCCGCCGCAGGAGCTGCAGCTCGACTACTGGCTGGTGAGGAACTGACCCCCACTCTCGCTATTCACTAGCAGTGTTAAAAAATCTTACTACCTACTAATATTATAAATATGGAAGTTTGAATGGATTGATGTATGTTTGATAGTATATTCAGAAGCTAAACGACAGATGTTTAACATAGTCAGGAAAACACATAGGATACGTACCAAGTTTTTTTTTTATTAAAGCTAGTGTTAGATAAGTTCATAAGAAGATAGAAATGTAGCTTTGTATGTTTATACTAATATAAAAAGAAACTGTATTTTTGTATATTTCAATAATAAAAGCAACTGGACCGATTTCAAAAATTCTTTCAACGGTAGAAAGCTACATTATCCCCGAGTAACATAGGTTATATTATTGATTCCAAGCAGACGAAGTCACGAATAACAGCTAGTATATAATAGTAGTGAATGTGTGCAGGTGCCGGGGCGCGCGGCGGAGGGCGCGGACGGCAAGGTGACGGTGAAGGCGACGTTCCGCGCGCTCGTCGTGACGCGGCACAACGCGCACCTCAGCATCACATACATCACCAAGGAGAAGAAGCAGAAGAGTCAGTATACATAACTTTAGACCATGGCTTCCTAAACTTATTTCATATTTCTCCAAACCCTATGCAAAAAACGGTGTTGCAATAATAAGACGGTTTGCTTGAATGTTGGTTTATTGTAAAATATAGAAATGCACAAGGAACAAGTAATAAAAGCAGTCGATGTCACCGTGAGCAGAGAGTAAGAGAGAGAGATTAGAGATTGTCAGACTATAAAATAGATAGGAAGGCGCAACATTTACACAGATGATAAAAACAGATTATATAATAATACATTAACAAACGGCCTTACGCCGAAGCAAAATCTCCGTTCATATCGCAAACTCGATCTAATAAAGCCCTAGGGTAACGCCCACTTGAACAATCTGATATTTTGTGACGCCCCTAGATTTTTATTTACCTTAAAAACGTCAATAACTTATTATTCAAGCCTACTTTAATTAATCCTATATACTAAGCAAGACTTTCTTACCAGAAAGAACAATAGTACAGCTTTATATTTTATTCAAAATTAATCAATACACTAGTCGAATAGTTTTTGTAGGCATGGATTTTTATATTATTTTAAATTATGAAGCAACTAAACTTACAAATCACAGATCACACCCTAAAATCACTTGAGCACCTCCCATTTTTTTCGGAACCCTTTACCGCCTCCTACTAGGCCCCTAGCGCCCACAAGTGGGCGTTGTTCCCCACTTTGGGAAAAACTGCTTAAAGTAATTTACGAACCAAATTTTGTTTGTAGTAATGCGACTGGGCAAAAAGAAAGAAAAGTCGGAACCGGAGGTGGGCCGGGCTCAGACGGTGGAGGGCGTGGCCAGGCTCATCTGCTCCGCTAAAGGCTCTCACAACGCGCCATTGAAGGGTAAAACTCAATATTTTTTACTAGTTAAGGTCGCCCTTATCCTGATTTTTTTTATATATTTTTGTCTTGCATTGTTAACAGTATTTATCGACGGTACCGAGTGGAACGGCGTCAAGTTCTTCCAGCTGTCGACGCAGTGGCAGACGCACGTGAAGACCTTCCCCGTGGCCACGTGCGGCGCGCCCCTCGCACCACCAGAGACATAAGCGAGGCCCCCGCGACGCCAGAAAACTAGGCGACAACCCTCGCGAGACCTAGGCCACACCCATAACTACTATGGCCACGTCCCCGCCCCGCCCACGGCGTAGTGTTCCGCTATTGGTTCCCGCTTTAACAGCCAGGGGCTGCGCAGTGCACCGCGGATACATCCGACATTCCCAATCGCAAAGGATACAAATATCCACAAGGATACAACCGCGGCTTAGCTACGGATACGTATCCGTCATATTGTATTACATTACTGTATGCTCTATATTAATCGATGTCTATCTTATTAGTATTAAGGATTCGTTCCCGATGTTTGTATTTGACGCTGCCGGTAGCGTAGTGTTTTTTAGCGAATCCAAACCTTATGTCTTACGCGGTAAGGTCGTAATTCCTTAGTGCATGCTATATTTAAATGTAATTCAAGCTGTATAACAAAGGCTCAATAATCACGTTAACTATTTCATTGTAGTCATTAGTAGCGGTTTGTTCGTGTTAGATATATGAATGTACTCGGTATAAAGTTGTATGGTTCGTGACATTTCCAATATGTGTAAGTTAGGTATAGGGATGGTCCTATATTTGAAGATAGAATATCGATATGTCTGTAATATTTTTTTTAGGCAATATTTCGTTTGTGATTTGTTATAATTGGGGGATGAAGTTGTTTGGTAGGTAAAAACGTATATCTACGCGATAAATGATATTAAAAGTAAATTGTAATTTATTTTAACGATATTTTTATGTTCATGTAAAATATCAATATATCTTTCAGTTACTCTGTGACTTCATTAGACCGAGTACGTGATAAAAACGGATTGCTTCGGCGTAAGGCCGTTTCTTGCGTGACATCGGTCTATAAAGCCGTAGGGTTATCGATATTATAAACGGATCATCCCTAATTAGGTTATGTATCGGAAATAAAACCGAATTTTCGCGGAGTATTGTGGGCACATATCAATAGTTCCGGATAGTGCGGTTTATTTTGCATCTGTGATTGTATTAGTTTTCCCGCTAGATTTTTGCGATTTTATTTCTCTTATTTATAACATGAATTATATTCAAAGAGCAATAGACTTATTTACGTGCTTCAAATATTTTATTCGAAAAATATTTGGCAGCTAAATTCGTTGAAAATAACCTACAACGATCATTTTTATCGGTACTAAATTATAAATTATATTTTTATTTAGATTACTGGAATTTAAAAATAATATATTAAATGGTTTTAAATGATAATTATCAAGGTCGTGTTGAATATTTTACATATTGTGCTAGAAATTTTAAATTGTAAGATTCATACTGTTGTAGCAAAGCGCGCCTAAAAAATTCAAAATGGCGGCCAGGTGAAAATGCGAGTGTGCATTCCATTAAGTAAAACACCAAATATTGTAATTTTAAATGTAGAAAACTTGGTGTAATAAATATAAAGCCGATTTGCAATTTTTTTTTCATTAATTCCGAGCGAATTTGGAGCGTTTAATTTGCAAATGATAATTACCTAATTTAAATATTGTGCCAAAAAAATAACAAACTAAAAATTCTCACTCGATAATTGATAATTTCATATAACAATAGTCTTTTTCAATGTTCATTGGGTCATTTTTTTATCATTCTCATATTTGGGTGCACATTTGGTGCTTTTTTACTGTCGGAAAAAATGGTGCTGAGTGCACATTTGATGTCTTTGATGATTGATGTCTAGTCTTAATGTGCGTTGTTTCGAAAAAAATAGATTTCGTATAAAATGCTAATAAAAAATGTATAACATGGTTTAATTTACATAGAAATAAAATTGATAATTCCTTTTAAAAGGGTATAAATGAATTGTATGGCACAAATAAATTTGTGTATGCGTTTTGTTTATAAAACGTAAGCCAAGAAATTAAATGAATTCGTATTATTTGTGTTATTGTGCTATTATATTAAGCATTGATTTAGACGATTCAATAAAAATCGCAATAATATTTTAGAGGCCTTTTTAGAAAAAGGCAAAGGAAATAGTCAAACCTGGATAAGTGAGAGTCTGTGGTCCCGATGACCTCCATAAGCGGGATACTCGGATTAGAGAGAAACCTCTATAAGCGAGTTAAATATCGCGATCCCTTGTAGGTTCGTTGTATTAGTATGTGTAAGATGTATTCCATACTCCGCCATGTGTCTGAAGGCTTATTTAGTGCCATTATTTTTTGGCAAATATGAAAGCTCAAGTTTCCAATAGTTATTGTAGAGGCCTAGCCGAAGATATGTTTATGTCATTTGTAATAATAATTGTAATTATTTGTAACTGCATTATCGTACGGCTTCATTAGACCGATGTCTACGCCGAAGTAAAGTCTCCGTTTTTATCGTGCAGTCGGTCTAATGGAGCCCTAGGGTTATAGAAAATATTTGTGTTTATAATTTGATCTCAATAATGCTGACTGATTTGGCAATGTAATCTTTTTATTTGATAGCTTATTATAATGGATTGATACTTTATGCTATAGCAAACAATTTTTTTTTATTGATATTCAATGCAATAAAATTAAATTAAGCTATTATAATGTCATATGACAGATTTTTATTTAGTGTAATCGAGTTTTAAGTCGAATAAATTAGTACAAAAAAATATTAATGTTTCTTTACTTTATTTTCATATTTATAAAGCCTGAGTTTTATTGAAATAGTGCAATAAATGAATTATAAATTTATTCAGTTTATTTGTTACATCTGGACGTTGAACATCATTTGACATTAAAAAATTGATGAGATTTTATTATTTTATTATAAGTTGCAAGTATGATTTTGTATTTATTGTACAAATAAAACTTTTTTGCATTAAAACATATCTTTCTTTAATATACAACATTCCAATAAATAAACAATAAATCAACACTCCCAAATTATATCTTAAAAGCGTACAAAAAATACAATAGTATAACACAAAAAACACCAAGTTTTACACCTAAATTACTACAATACTTAAGGATAATACTTATACTAAAGCCTTGTTCGCACCAGGATAATATTTTAGTCAAGTAGCAAGTAGCATTTATCCGAACAAAGGATTTACTTCTGTTCAAACTCATTTAAGCCTAAACCTACACACTAGGGTAGTAATTTAGTAACTAAACGTGTCCGAACAGCAACATTTTAGTATAATAGATTAGTAAATCCTTTGTTCGGATACTTGCTACTTACTATTCGACTAAAATACTATCCTAGTGCATACAAGGCTTTAAGGATACTTGAATAATAAAAATTGATCCCGAAGCCCATTTTCTCCCCCCAATCCGCCCTCCGGCTCAACATATAACAGGCCATCGTTAGCTTTCTTTGGGCAGAACTCCCATAAATTCATATTACTTTTATGTAGCTCATCTAGGGACCAAGCAGCGACTAACTTAGACTTGCCATGTCTGCATAGCACATACACATTGCTAGGGTCAGATGGAACTTTTTCAGGGTCCTCAATAACAATAATACCACAAACTAGAGCCCAGTGAGCCGTGTGCCCTTGTCTCTGGCAAGGTGAATGATTGTGATCAGCATCATAACTGGTAGAAACATTAAGGAATATTAATTTTAAAAAAAACAATCACACTAAATAATTATTAGTTTATAGAAATAACTTTATAAGATCCAACAGTGAAATTATTAAAAAGGATACGGAACCAATAAAATAGCACCATTTAATAAATCTTCAATAATTTCTTGACTATTTAGACCACCTTTTTTTAATGTACAGGTAACATTATCCATTTCAGCCAAGCTCAATACCTTCTCGGCTAATTTAGCCATATCTTTGCAACTTAACATCTCACCGTTATTACTATATCCCGAAAACTTACTTAGATTTAGCAATTCCTCAGGTGCTACATCACCCCCTACGAACATGGACAAAGCTACCAAACCGCACGTCGGCCCTTCTTGCAGTATATATTGAAAATGATTGTATTTATAACGGAAGGGGGGACGGGTCAGGCATATTTGATACGTTATACACGCTTTCCTTAAATCTAATTCTGAAGATGCCCATTCACAAATACTGGGATCCTCAGAGACTTCATTAGATTTATTGGTTTTAAATTTGCTTTCGGGTGTGATGGGCGGCAAGGGCGGAGGGGGCGGCGGTGCTATAGATGAAGGTGTCGTGCACATTATGATTTTATGATATGATCGTAAATTATAAAAATTACATTATTTTATAACTTATTTTCTAATGTCGCCAAATGACATTGACGTTGACATAACTAAAGGTGAACGAATTCCTCAGGGATGGGATATTGATTTATGTTAACTGTGAAATATTCCCATTTGAAAAAATACGTGATGTTTCTGAAGTTTAAAAAAATAGTTTGAGTTACTAATGTTATAACTAAATTACTTATATCTTTATATCAAATTGCTACTTTTTACGGATTATGAAAAAAGGATTAAAAACGGGCTCTGGCACATCACTAAGCTAAGTTTTTTTTTTTGCGAAAATCTTCTAAGCGGGGTGAAGGGGAATGGGGCGTGAACCATCATTCATTGATAATGCTCGTTCGTCGTTCATTCTCCGTCAAATTCAATTAACAGATGGTAGTGGCGCAAGACGGGTTTTTTAGTTGATAAATTGTGCTCCCATAATTACAGTTTTCAAGGAAAGTGAAAGTTTAATAATAAAGTGGCATAAGGTAGTATAATTAATCATGTCCGAGTCCCGGAAAAATCATCTTATTATAGAAGGGAATCAAGGACGGGAAGCTGACCATGGCGCTTCTTACAAGCCTATCCCGGAGGCTGATACGGGTAATTATTGCTTTTTATTGAGGTATATTTGTAGTTTCCTTATGTCTATTGTGGTCAAAGTGTACGCTCTACTATAAAGTTCGTACGAAGAACGTACACTTTTCGAATGACCTTGTACTTTTTTAAGACTTGTTCACGACTATTATTTGTTTAGAACTTAATAAAAAACTCGTGAGCATTTCTTCTCAGAAATTGTGTATTTAAGAGTTAAAATCTTATCATTATCACGTTATCATGTGGACGTTGACATTAAGATGTCTGGGAAAGATGCCAAATGTCAAATGTACAACGACCATTTTGAATGGTATCATTTGATAGCCCAGAAAACTATTTCCTTTTTATACAATCGTATTTTTCATCAATTGTTACAATGAAATTAAAAGCAGAAATAATAAGGATATTCATTAATTAAAATACGTTTGTATGATTGTTATGGCCGAAAAGAAATGCGGATTTTATGCTTGTCGAAGCGACTTCCTCGTGCGGGCGGTTAATAAAGCGCTTTCATTGGACGAGCGTAGCTTGAGGCAGCGCCATTTTGTGCTAGTTCGCTGACTGATGCAATTTGCAAATACGTTTACGTTGTATTTTTTGTTTCGCATTGAATTAGTGATTGATGAAAAAATGGAATTGTTTATTTATTTTATAAGGTTTTCAACAATATGATGAATTCTGGTATGATAATCTCTCTATAATCACTTGATATTTATTGAAAAAACCTACACTTTTGTTAAAAGAACTCCTGTGAGTAACTATCTCAGTGAAATAATACATTTGAATGTATAAAAGGTGACAGGTTTGACTCGATTGACCTAAGAATGGGAAACAAGGTCACTTAAACCTATGAGAGAATGGTGACTGGAGATTTTATTTTCAGTAACTGATATTGAATACATGGAGGCTGAGAGGGAATACATGCAGTTGAACAAACAGGATACGATGGAGAGTGAGATAGCAGATGACGGAGATGATCACTGGGATCACAACAGCATTAGAATAATGCTAAACTTGTACATAGAGAATCTTGACAAATTCAGAAACCCAAAGATAAGAAAGAAAAATTTATGGTCTGATATTTCCAATGCTGTTGGCAAAAGTCCCGACTGTTGCAATAAGAAATTTAGAAATTTAAAGCAAACATATATAAGATTATTAAAAAAGAAAAATAGGATTGGTATTTCTACAGTAAAATGGCCATACTTTGAGAGTTTTGAGGAAATATACTGTATTGATGGTGAATACCAGCCTGAGATTCAGCAGAAGTTGCAGGAAGGTTCAACAGAGAGCATTGCTAAAGCGTTACTATCAATAAGTACTCCGGCAAAGTTTGAAGACAGTCATGAAAATGGAGAAAGTTCTAGTGGGCAAAATGAAGAAGTTAGGAGAAGATTGACAAGGAAACGGAATGCAGAATTTAGAAAAGTTACATTAGAAATAAAGGATAGGCAAAGATTGGTGGAAGAAAAATTAGATAGATTGATAAATATTGTGGAAGAATCAAACAATATACAAAGAGAAAGGAATAAACTATTTGAAGAATTTCTTGAGAAACTGAGGAATTCAGGAGGGTGCTGATGCCATGAAGTTTTATTGTGAAGAAATTTATTATTATTTTCAGTGATTGTATAGCTATAACTGGTGTAAATATATAGGGTTTTAATACATTTTATGAATATTTGTGTAATTTTATTTTAATGACCAATTACTGTTTCATAAAAACTTCAAATTATAAGTAAAAGACCTCTATTGTTTGAGCTATAATCAGAACAAAGAAATAAATTGACCTGAGAATGCTCATCTTGGCATTGACTTAGATATTTTATGCTTACCAAGTGATATAATCAAGAAAGCTACATAAAAATAATATGCATGTACTCTACAAACAACCATAATATATGTATTACTAGCGGTCGCCCGCGACTTCGTCCGCGTGGAATTTAGAAGTTCAAAACAAAGTTTTTTTGAAAATTGTATTATACTTAAATGGCATTTTTAATTATACATGCTGAAAAGCATTTTTTCTAATTTTCATGCAATTCTGAAGTAGGAATCACATTGCTCTGTACAAACTTTGGACCCCCATTTCAGACCCTTAGGGGTTGAATTTCTCAAAATCCTTTCTTAATGCTCACCTGTGTAGTAACAGTAACCTCTATACAAAATTTCAAGTCTCTAGACCCAGTAGTTTTGGCTGTGCGCTGATTTGAAGAAACCCGTCTACTCTTTTATCTATATAGATGTGTTTATTTGGATTTTAAAGATCTACCACCTTTAATATCCTTCCAAATCTGGGAGTTTCGTCAGTGGAAATTCACTAAGTCATGGCCAAATGTAACAACAAAAACGTTTCATACTATTATACAACAAAAGTATGACTTGGACATTAACTGTGAAATTGGAGGGTCGCTAGGGTTGGCACTAAACCAAATAAAACATTACATTTTTTTGGTGCTCAATAGTACTTTTATCTCAATAAGGTAAACGACTATCGTGATTTCTTTGCATAGTGAATTCAATATAAAAACGAACTCTACCATGAACAATGGCTTGACCTAGTTCCTTCCCTTTTTAATTTTTCGAAGAAAACGCTTTTCAAGAACGTTAAGTACTATAATTGGACTTTCCAAGTTAAAATTAATGGAGGAAGGATATAATATAAAATGGCTCATGTATATAATAAATGTGCTCACACCTTACGTAGTATTTAATCTAAGAGTTTATTTAAAAAAAGCGATAATAAAATATTCGAAAATATGTAACCATCCTTAATAAATCAGATACCCGTCAGAATTTAATTAGATACCCGTTGATCTCAAAGTAATAAACTGAATTTGAGAATTCATTTTATTATTAATTTAATAACTTTTACTAAGTTGGCGGTTGGTTAGTTGGGACAACCCTAGTTGTCACATATCTGTAACTGCATAGGCGCGCTCACACGACGCTAAAGTTCCAGTAGTGCCACATCTGTCCGTTCATCCGCGGTCCTGTGTGGTCCTACGCGGTCCTGTGTGGTCCTACGCGATCCTGTGTGGTCCTACACCGTCCTTTGAGGTCCTACACCGTCCTTTGTGGTCCTACACCGTCCTTTGTGGTCCTACCCCGTCCTTTGTGGTTCTATGCGGTGCGCCAACTCGGGTCGCCTCGGCTCTCTCTTGGTCCACACCAGAAGGAACAATTTCAACAAAAAACGAGGAAGATCACATGACAGTCCGAAGGATAACCTTGAATCAACAGGTTATGTGTAACTTTTTGTCGTGTTTTAAAATTAATATTTTTCCCTGTTTAGTGTGAATTTTACTGAATTTTATACATAATACGGTGCGTAAATAATAATACCTGAATGCTCGTTAGTCTTACAATTAGACGTATGACTTGTCTTCAAATAAAGGTGAATATTTTATAATAACCACATCCGAAGAATATCCTCATAGCGTCGTAGCCATAGGTTTCCCCATATATACATACTTACATTCAGAATAAACGAATCCAGGTGGCGGATTGGTCTATTGCTACTTTATAACATTAAAAAAATGTCTGAATGTAAAATAAAATTAACTTATTTCAAACCTCACGTCCTTTCGAAACGCAGTATTAAACATATGTCTTTGGACGTAGTGTACACATTGTACTATTAACCCTTTGGATAGAGAAGACGAAATAATAAAACCAGGAAGCAGGTCCCTTTTGTTTGTCCAATCATACTGTTAACTCGCCAGACATGCGACAATTACATGACATATCAACTCGCACAATAGTGTCATGAGTTATTTAATATTTAAGACCTTATCGAATACACAGGCGTTTACGTACGACTACACTTAAAGGGACAAATATAAAAATAATTAAAACACATCAAACAAATCGTCTTTATCGGCAACTATGTAATTGTTAACCCTTTGTACATGCGGCGACGCTAATCTGCGATTCTAGCACTACGCGACTTAAGCCTCGTTCGCACCATGATAGTATTTTAGTCGAGTAGCATGTAGCATTTATCCGAACAAAGGATTTACTACTATTTGGACTCATATAAGCCTCTAAACCTACGCACTAGGGTAGTAATTTAGTAGCTAAACGTACCAGCAACATTTTAGTAGAATATATTAGTAAATTCTTTGTTCGGGTACTAGCTACTTGCTACTTGACTAAAATACTATTCTGGTGCGTTAAGGCTTTAAGACTATCTTAATATCAAAATATCGTACTATCTTATGACGGCGACCAGTGGGTGCACGATTTTCTATGAGACTAGATACTTAAAATCTCCGTAACCCTGTGTACGGAGAGCCTAAGATGACATGTACAGAGTCAAATGCTTTGATAATTGTTGGTTTATCGTTAGACAGCATTTCGAACGGTAATTACAGTTTCTCGTTAACCCATCGCGAGCGCGGCCTCGTGACGACCTAACGATGTTTTGTCTCGCTATTTACTAATTGCTATAACATTTCTTGACAAACACTTAGCTTAAGTGCTTAAGAAATTACTTTTTAGAATCTGAAGATATTGATTTAATTTTTACTACATATTTTTACTTTAAAACTTTTATTGTCTTCGTGCAGTTTGTAGGCAGTTAAATATTTCACTTGCAACAAAAAAAATATTCGTTTAAAAATAATGGCCAATTATTATTTTTTTTTCGCATTGGCTGAATACACTTCCAAAGATGAATTTGCTCTTTTTTGGTCGTTGCTTTTCAAAGAAGCATTTTCGCGTTCCCCGCGGCGACCGGCTTGTTTCTATACTGTGTCCATGGAGTATCCTTAAATGGGACAATCTCTTTGCTTTCTTACAGAGATACTGTCTTGATTTATAAATAAAAAAAGGTTTTAGAAATATATCAATATCGGTCTTATCTAGTGACCAATTACGGATTTTAATTGCCGTACTTATTTCTAAGTCGCGTAATATAAGTCTCATTCGTCATAAGCGCTAATTGATGTTTTAACCCCCAACTATCATACATACACATAGATAAAAAATAGGACTGTCCTGTCTTTCGTATGACGTGTGGTCACACACGCATTCCAGACGCTTCCCGGAACAGCATTATTTATTGCGTCCGAGATGCTTCGCTCTTGTGATCAAGTAAAGCTGCGGCCATGCCCCTGTGGAAATAATGTACCAGAAAATAACATATGTGAAGAAAGTAGAGCACTTATTAAGTATTTGATTAACTAGCTGTTGTCCGCGACTTCGTCCAAATATAAAAAAATATAGCCTATGTTACTCGGGGATAATGTAGCTTTCTAATGGTGTAAGAATTTTTGAATTCGGTCCATTAGTTTTTGAGTTATTTCAATACTTACAAAAATACAATTTTTCTCTTTTTATAATATTAGTATAGATTCGTTCAAATTACACGTGAAAAATTAGTTTGCATAAACGAGCAAACAACTACGCATTATATTTCTACAATTCAATGTCTTGTTTATGACTCTATTAGCGGATTGGGCCAAATTGATATTTATCTGAATCTGAATTCCATCTAATAAGACCATTAGCTAAACAAAATGTCTATAGCACATTGAACACATTTGTTCATTTGTCTTTCATATAAAAAGCAGTTACAATATGTAAAATGTTTTGTATAGCAAGTTTCATATGTGAATGCATCTTTACACACGACTCTCAGTGGCCGCAGTCCATCGACTTTCCAGTGCTTTATCGACGGGTCTCGGGATCACACGTGCTCGTATTATATGTCATATACGCGGTAATTAGGTATGTAATATAAATTGAAGCATGCTTTAATTAATAATTATAATTGATAAACGTTTTATCAACAGACGGTTTAATTAATGTTATTACCGAAAATGTAACAAAATTTACATAAAATTGTAGCAGTTTTTATTGAAGTGCAATTATTTCATAATTAATATTATTAAGTACAGCTATCTAATAAAGTGTAACGATATAAGTTCGGAAGTTTCATCATGCGAAGAAAGTTGTGTAGTAGCTATGTAGCCACATGGTCGTTTTTTATCAATCATCTTCACCCGAAGGGCCTTGTTTTATGACACACAAAAAACTCTGATGAATGCTTTGTTTCTGATTTTATTTATTCTACAATTCTAAATAATATTTTTTTATGGTATAGGTCCATGTCGCCAAATTAAGGCCGACTCTTATGCCTGTGCAAGTAATTGAGTAACTAAACGTGTTCGAACAGCAACATCTTAGTAGAGTAGATTAGTATATCCTTTGTTCGGATACTTGTTACTCGGCTTAAATACTATCCTGGTGCGAAGAAAGCTGCAGTGACGGTGTCATTTCGACTGCTAGCAGTGGTTACTTTAACGAACACATTGCAAGTCAAATCAGAGAAATTGTCTCTCGTTAGACACACATATATAACTTGTGAAAGTTCCCTTTTGATTGATTTTCTTTCGCCTACAACACAATCGTCATAAGGCCTCGTGTACATGGCAATTGTAAGATATTGATTCTGCAAAATGAAGTGTGTATACAACACTTTAATTTTATCAATGTATAAGAGGCGATCTGTCTCTAAATCTACACGTTGTCATAACATGTTTAGGCAGTGCGAACACACTTTTACTTATCATTGATACACAAAGTTGTACCCGTCTTAACAAATTCTTTGATTTCACAGACTTCCGCAAGTCCAAGTCGAGCCTTTCGAAGTCCAAGGAGAAGGTATCCGCGGAGGAGGAGAAGCTGCTGAGCAAGGAGGAAGAGGCGAAGGTGGTGACCCGCGTGGACATGGCCGACGCTAGATACGTCGTCGAAGACCACAGGAATGGGGACGCCAACATCGAGCTGGACGCCAATAAGAGGGTAAGGAACGACTTCGCATTTACGACTGTGTGCGCGGCAGTTTGCCTTCACACTTTGATGACTACTTTCTTCACAAACTGTCTACGAAATTCATGTGTTTTTTCTCTTACGTGCCATACTGAAATTGGTCTTTTTTCCTGTAGCAATTTACGGGTCTAACAAAGGAGGAGTTGATGAAGTACGCGGAAGACCCGTTCTGGGTGCGTCTGCGCTGGTTCATGTTCATCCTGTTCTGGTCTCTGTGGCTGTGCATGCTGGCGGCAGCCATTGCTATCATCGTGCGCGCGCCCAAGTGCGCTCCGCCGCCGCCTAAGACATGGTCAGTATAACTGCTTTGCTTAATTTTAGTGTTAAGAGTCTTTAACGATTAACTATTGATTTTTTTCAATTATCTTGAAATATATTTTTGATTTGACTACAAAACGCAGTCGAGACTGGATTAGTGAGAAACCTCTATAAGAGAGACAAATATAGCAGTCCCTTAGACTCTCGTTTATACAGGTTCGTCTTTATATTGAAAAGTGTGGAAAGACAAAATGAAATCCCAAAGTATAAAAAAAATCTGTATTTGTTTAAACTTAAATATTTATTTTAATTAACCAGGTACCAGAAAGGACCGCTGGTTGACATGTCCTCGGTGGAAAGCTTCGAGGAGCTGGAGACGGAACTGCCGCTGCTGGAGAAAAACCAGGTGCAGGGCATCTTCACGTACGTTTGCAAGGATACATACGAAGTGCTGGAGGAGCCAGCCTGTCTCCAGCAGTTCAAGGACTTTGTCACCAAGGCGAAGGATTATGGTATCAAGTAAGTGATGAAGATTTTGCTTTGTGTTTTACCTTATGCCTTCATTAGATGGAGTTCGCGATAAAAACGGAGAATTTACTTCGGAGTAAGGCCGTTTTTTGCGTGACATAGGTCTAATGAAGCCGTAGGTTTAACAAAACACATCATGTACAAACAAGGTTTTTTTCAGTCGTAGAAACTCATAGACATTTGTACCAAAAGTACCAGGATAACATAGCTCAATAAGTTGTGTTCTTGGTATAGCGGTTGACGTTTCGTTGACGCACACAACTGAACCGTTTTAATTAACGTGTCATTTGATTTCAGTCCTTATCTTAAGTGTCATAAAGTTGTCTTTTCCATTATAATTTATGTGTTTAGGGTGATCGTGGATCTCACAGCTAACTACGTGAGCAGGAACCACTCTTGGTTCGCTCTGAGTGAGAACCGCAGCGCAGGCTACGAGGACTACTTCGTGTGGGCGGACGGCGCCGGCTTCGGCGAGGATCATAAGCCAAGCGCACCTAATAACTGGGTACTAGTTAGCTACAGTTGTACCTTGATAAGCGAGAATCCAAGGGACTGCAATATTCGTTTAGCTTGTAAAGGGCTTATCTCTCTAATCCGAGTTTCTTACTTATAAAAATCGTTCCTCGGGACCGTACAGTGACTCATTTATAGAGGTTTCTCAATAATCCAATTCTCGCATATCCAGGTCCGATTGAGTATATTTAAAAATTACAACATTTTTGATTATGTCTGCTATATTCACAAAATAACTTGTTTCTTATGCTAGGTGTCAACAACGGACGAGCCGGCATGGTCGTACAGCGAGAAACGCAAGCAGTTCTTCCTTCACCAGCTGGGCGAGCAGGCAGACCTGAACTTCACCAACCCCTCGGTGGTGCACCGCTTTGATGACGTGCTCAAGCTGTGGATGCAAGCAGGCGCGCACGGCGTCAGGTGAATTGTCATAGTTTATGGATACTATGGGCGGGGTTTAAAATAATGTGGGCGGGGTCTCTCTGTTCGCTTGGGTTTGCCATTTGCGACAAGCTTTTACCCTACGGCTTCATTAGACCGTGATTGCGAAAAAAAACTATTTTGCTTCGGCCTAAGTCCGTTTGATCGCGTACTCGGTCTCATGAAGCCGGAGGGTAAAAGTTTAAGAATCACTATTACGTTTGAATCTTGTTTGACACATATTATACACCCAGAAAGTTTTTAAATATCTTTTTTCATATTTTTTATAGTATGTGTGCTTAAAAAACGTCATATAATATTTTCTTTCTATTTATTTTGATAAAAAGTCAAAACTTGTGTACCAATTAATGCAATATCTTCTCCCTAGGTTACTGAACGCTCGTTATCTCCTCGTGAACTCGTCACTGGCGTCAGAGCAGCCGGATGTGGGCGCGGGGGCGCGCGGCGCGGCGCACTCGCAGCACGCGTACTGGCAACACCGGCACTCGCGCGACCTGCCCGCGCTCAGCCCGCTGCTGCAGCACTGGGCGCACCTAGTGGACCACGCCCCGCCACACACTGGACTAGGTAACGCCCACCGATACGCCTACATACAGGACATACCGGTTTACCGCCACTGAAGGGTATAGATAATGTTACAATAGTTTAAAACTATGTTATGTCAGCGCTCTGTAACTTCAAGCCCGGTGCAGTAGTAAATGTGTCGTACGGCTTTATTAGACCGGTGTCAAATAAAAAAGTAAAATGTCCATTTTTATCGCGAACTCAGTCTAATGAAGTCATAGGGTGAGATAAACAGTAATAACTTGTTAAAATACACTGATTACTCCATTTTTGAATAGTTCAGTGTTTGATTCATTTCAGAAGTGTTCAAGTTGGACTTATTAGATTGTTTTAAAATTACTAAATGATATCGAAATATTTTGACTGTTGTTTTTCTTTTATTAAGTATAAACTAGCGCTTGACCACAATCCCACTGCTGGTCCTGCGGTTGAAAGGTGTAGTTGTTTATGCTTCCAAAGTATGCCTCAATATTGTTTAAAGTCATTTTCACTTTTTAATATATGTTGCAGGTGAGACGGTGTTCACATTGCGCGAGGCGGCGCGGCCCGAGCTGTTCCTGGTGCGCGAGCTGGTGCTGCGGCCGCCCAGCGCGGCGCCGCTGCCCGCCGCGCGCCCCGCAGACCTGGCCGCCGCGCTCGCAGCGCGCCTGCCGCACTACCCAGCTGTACAGGTGAGTCACTGACCAACTGTTTAATAAAGTTTTAGTAGTAATTATTATTAACCTCACATACGGCAAATCATTTTGGATTTTCATTAACCGACTTCCAACAGAAGGAGGTTATCAAGTCAATGAGTTTTTTTTTATGTATGTTCGGAACTTGAGCAGCGAGTTCTGAACCGATTTACGTGATTCTTTTTTTGTTCGATGCAAGATAGCTGCCATTTGGTCCCATTTATTAAATTAAATCAAAAAAATAATTAAACTTTAAAGCTGGAAAAATGTACATTGCTAGTGACTCGCTCCGGCTTCGCACGTGCAATGCTGATAATACACTACAGAAAAACTGTAAATGTTGTATATAGCAGCCATAATTGCACCCATGCGACGCCGCGAAGCAAAGTATATGCTGGGACTAATGGCGCATTGATGGCGCTAGTGCTGTATTTATTATAAGGAGATAAAAGTGATTGTGTTGTGCAGCTGGAGGAGGAGGAGGAGGAGAGCGAGGTGTGGATGTTGTCCGCGCTGCTGCCCGCCGCGCCGCTGCTCGCGCGCTCGCAGCTGCTCTCACAGAACCACACTGATGTCAGTATATACCATGTTTATTGCATATTATCCTACCCGATATATTGTGATATCTGTGCTAATATTATAAAGAGAGAAACTTTGTATTTTTGTATATATTGAAATAACTCAAGAACTATTGGGCCGATTTCAATAAATCTTTCACCATTAGAAAGCTACATTATCCCCGAGTAACGTAGGCTATATTATTTAATTTCACGCAGACGAAGTCGCGCACAACAGCTAGTGTATAATATATCAGTGATATATTTCAGTTGAGGTCCGGGCTGTGGGAGCGCGTGTGGGCGCTGCGCGGCGACGCGAGCGTGGAGCACGGCCGCGCGCGCCTCGCCGCCGCGCCCGACGCGCGCGGACTACTCAACTTCATCGCCTGCGCCAGGTACACACACATATATAAAAGTTAAAAGTTTCGACCCATGAATGGCTCCATTTTCCGCAACTTTACGACTAGCGCGTATTTTGTGCGAATACCTTTAAATTTCTTCGCCGATATGTGCAGACATCACGATGTTTTCCTTCACCGTAAGCGTTGGGTAAATATGTACATATGAAAATTCGAACTCGGGACCTGCAGTTTACAAGTCAACAGCTAAACCCTAGAGCCACCGACGCTCATAAACTACACATATACAATAACATTGTTTAAATACAAATGATTTATTGATAATAATTACACGTCTTATTCCAGTTCGAATCCCGCCATATAACAACGTGTTTTTATATGTACATTTACCCGACGCTCTTACCCTAAGGCTTCATTAGAACGATATCATTCAAAAAACGGCTTTATGCCAAAGCAAAAACTCCATTTTTTGCACGAACTCGATCTAATGAAGCCGTAAAGTTACGGTGAAGGAAAACATCATGATGTCTCTGCACATATCGGCGAAGAAATTCAAAGATATGTTAAGTAGACACGCACTGGGCCCAGTGGTGTTGATTATGGCCTAGTCACCCCTTAAGGAGTAGGTTGCGCGCCCCTCGATGGGGACGTATAGTGAGTTGGTGATGATGAAATCGTGTTCGGGTTTGTTTAATAATGCGTCATTGTGTCAGATGGAAGACAGGCCACACGGGGTACGTGGCGCTGTACAACGCGGGTGAAGCCGGGCGCGCCAACCTAACTGCGGCCGCGCCCTCGCTCCCCCCGCGCCTCGCCGTGCACTATCTCTCGCATGATGTCGCCATGCAGACCAAGTATGTCACCTATCTTTTTAATTGTCTTATCTGTGCATGTAATTGTATTTTTTACTCTACGGCTTCCTTAGACCAAATTCGTGAAACGGCCTTATGGCGAAAAAATATCTACGTTTGTATCGCGAACTCGGTCTAATGAAGTCCTAGGTTACAGTAACCTTCCACACGAGCGGTTTTCAACGCACGCTAAAAATACGTTTGCAATAAATTTATTTCCATGTATCTGTTCACACGGCAGCGTTTTTAAATTTTTATCGCGCAGCGTTGAATTTTGAACTTTTTGTGAACAAAACAAGTTATTTTATCGTATGAGCGAAGGCATTAAACTAACGTCCGTGTCGATGTCAGCGTTTCCTGTAAAATGACTCTTATTTCGTTCGTTCTAACGCTGCGCGATAAAAATTGATACATGGAAATGCATTGCATGTTCTATTTCAACACATTTTAGGGCGCGTTGATAAAGCGTTCGTGGGAATACGCTCATACTCGTATCTCTGTGTAACCCCCAATTAATATGTGTGTTTGTGCAGCTACACGGTGAACATGGAGGTGTCTGCGGAGGCGGTGCTGGTGCCGGCGCGCGCCGCGCTGCTGCTCTCCTTCGTGCCCAAAGCCGCGGTAGACGAGTAGTCTCGCCCCGCGCCCGCCGCACCGCACTGTGCGCGCCGCGGACTTCGCTTAGCATTTATTGTTTTTTATTTAATGTGAAGCTTAATAAATATTGCAATATGATTTATTTTTTGTTTTATTTTGAATACCAGTTACACTTGTTGGTAAAGCACAGTTAAAGCTGTGCAGTTTAAGCTGGCATTAGACGTTTTAACTGTACAGTTTTCACTGTGCAGTTAAAACTGATGCCCCTTGTGCCTACACACGTTCAGTTTTTCAGTTATTTTCATTGAAATAAGCCATGCAAGGAATCAAACATATTTATAAGATTTTTTTAAGTCGGCGGCTACCTGCACCTTTAATTGCGCAGTTAAAATTAACGTGTGTTGGGAAAGCGGAACTGTACAGTTCAAATAATAAAACTAGGCAGCTTTAACTGTAGTTACAACTGAACGTTTGTAGCCTGTTTGAAAATACTGAAGGTTAGTCGGTTTCAAGTAGACTACTGCGACTGCGCAGTTATTTTAGTGTCATTTGACAACATGATTAAATAAAAAACTTATAAAAATTGAATAATTATTTATTAAAAACTGAGTGAAATTCACAAATGTTAGCGTTTTATAAAGCGTTTGTACAAATAATTATGTAAAGCATTCGCGTACTAAAATACATTATCAATGTTTTGTTGTGTCTAACAACCAAAATACAATTCTTTTTAAATATCACGTTTGAAAAGACATCAAATTCTTGCTTTAGTTTACAAAATGTATGATAACCTACGAAAACTAGACTATATTCTTAATTTTCTTATATTCTAAGAAATATTAATAGAATTGAGTACCAAAAGTTGGCTTGAAGTTGAAGTTGGCATTTTATTTTCATTAAAAACTATTGAAAAACGCAAAAAAACGCGGATATTTTCTACATAGTACTTAATGTTATTAGGATATTTTTTTCTAAAATAACTTAAAGTTATATTAAAAGAAAGCTTTACTTTTACATTACTTGTATATACTTCAGAGTAGAATGATTAGCAAAATTTATACATTAGAAATGCAAAATTAAAAGCTACAATTGTAAATCACCAGTTGTGTATATTGTTTAAAATGCAAAAAATACCAAATCTTCATAGATAATGCCTTAAATATCTAACAAAATAATTTTAAACCATAATTTGTTAATTCTAATCTATAGTACTGTATTTTTATTATTTTTGTTCTAATTCGGAACTTAAAAAGTAACGGAATGAAAATTAGAATCTGGAATTATAGAAGTTTTTCCAACAAACATTTTGTATTATAATTATTTATTTATATAAAGTTCCCATATTTTCGTAACATTTCAGACAAAATAAATGCATTAATAACTTTCTAAACGCCTAATTTACTTTAAAGTTTCACTCATATTTATCCATCCAAAAATAATTACATGATGTTTATAAATTTAACACATTAAATGCCACCGACTCGTCTTGCAAGTTTATTTTATACAAGACACGTGACATTCAAAGAGTTAAATTCTAGAATTAATGAGTGACAAACCGTCATATAATTTGCTACAAATCAAATAGATATTTGTCAAAATCGTTGTAAAATTATAATATTTAAAATACATAGACGTAAACGTCTAAATTTCTAGGCCAAACAAACTTTAAGGTGTGCTAGAGTTAACATTTAATTTCGAACTACCCTCATTCTGTTTGTTCAGACAAATGGCCACTGATATAAAAGGATTTATTTGAGAGTTATCGTTTTTTATTATTCTTAGTTTTGTTGAACTGGTAGTTGACGCATTTAGGGATGTGGCGCTCGGCCGCGGCCTGGTTGAACCGGCGGCCGCAGTGCGGACACGACACGTAGTCCGGGTTCTCAGAGGGCGGGGGAGGGGGAAGGTCGCTCAGTTTGCCTGCCAATAGTTTACTATTTATTTTTTACGATTCACAAATATAACTGTTATGTACTTTTTACTGAATAAGTTCATAGTAGCAGTGAAAGGGTTAACATTGTGTGTTATGCCGCCTGCTTCATTATACCAAGTGTGCGATAAAGACAAATTTTGCTTCGGCGTACGTCCGTTTTTATCGCGAACTCGGTCTAATAAAGCCTAAGCAGAATAAAATGAATAAAGCCTGTAGAGCAACGGGAACATTACTATTCAGTTAGAATATTAAAATGTCATAGAAAGGTTCACATAACAATGCAAAGATTGGCAACAAAATTTGAGCCTTAAGTAGGAACTAGATCCTAGATAAAAAAGTGAATGGATTTTAATTTCTGTAATTGCGAACTCCTGGAGGATTTTAACAGTGACGCTGAAAATGTACACAAAGTAACAACATTAAGTAATAGAGATCGTGGTACTGACCGCCGGCCTTGAGGTGCGCCTGCACCTGCTTAGCGGCGCGTATAGCCTGGATGAACTCTTCGTGCTTTTGCCGCCACGTGCTGTTGAGCTGCTTGCCGCCGCCCGCCGGCCTGCCCGCCGCGCTCCCCGCACCACCGCCCACCTTGCGCAACTTGCCGATGAATGGCTCGGCCTCTGTGCCCTGGAGAAAAGTTTATAACAATATGTGATGTAATGAAATAAAAGACAGGCGTAGGTTTCGAGACATATAATCCGACTAGAGCCTTGTTCGCACCAGGATAGTATTCTAGTCGCATAGCAAGTAGCATTTATCCGAACAAAGGATTTATAACTGTTCGGACTCGTTTAAGTCTCAACCTACGCACTAGGGTAGTAGTTTAGTAACTAAACGTGTCCGAACAGCAACATTTTAGTAGAGTAGATTAGTAAATCCTTTGTTCAGTACTTGCTACTCGACTAAAACACTATCCTAGTGGGTACAAGGCTTAAGACAAAATGACATACAATCAGTAGGTAGAATGCCGACAGTTTGTTTACAGTTATACTACACAACATAAAGTCAAAAAGAAAAAAAAAACAAGTATAAAAATGTCTTGTTGAAGTCAATGAGATAAATTATGTGTGATTAGTGTAAAAATGTCATGGGTGAGGTATTTTGTAAACGTGTTAAGACAAATGAATGCTTGCCTTAAAATTTTCAGCCTCAGTGCCCTGTTCCATAGTAGCGGGTATAAGATAATTTTTTAGTTTATAAATATGAATAAACGTTGAAAAGTCACAAGAAGGAACAGATAAACCAGAGCTCTATTTAAGGGTGGGTGCAGCTTTGGCGCCAGGAAGGGGTCACATAGTCAAATCAAGAACTTATTTAATTTTGATAACAAAGTACGTAAGTACTGTACTTAAGAATAATTATTCTTCATTGTACACTTGAATAACTTAACACATAATAACTTGGACATGTACATATTGTGTGGGGGGGAGTCAGGATCCTCAAGAACCCCCCCCTGGATCCGCCGTTGGCTCTATAGTCTTGTTCGCACCAGGATAGTATTTTAGCCGAGTAACTCCACGTCCGCGATTGGGTTTGGATGGCGCAAGATCGCCAAGTTTGGAAAGATTTCTTGTCGGAGGTCCACTACGGGTCACCCTGGTTAGTTAATTTACAAATAGCATTTCTCCAACCAAAGGCTTTCCTACTGTTCGGACTCGTTTAAGCCTAAACCTACACACTAGTAACTAAACGTGTCCGAACAGCAACATTTTAGTAGAATAGATTAGTAAATCCTTTGTTCCGATACTTGCTACTTGCTACTCGACTAAAATACTATCCTAGTGCGTACAAGGCTCATCTAAGCTCCATTACACAACTCACCGCCAGCCTATGTTTGAGCGCATCGAATGGCTTCCGTTTCTTAGCGTGCGCCTTCTTGCAGATAGTTTCGTGCTTGGCGAGGCGGTCGCTGGCGAAGCGCCGGCCGCACACCCCGCACGCCTCGCCCGCCCCCGCGCTCGCCCCCGCGCCGCCCGCCACCGACGTGCCCGACATCAACGCGGACCGGGACTTGCCCGGTGTCTGCGACAAATTTGGAATTTAGGTTTAGTCATCCCTAAAGCTCCGGTTCCGAGTGCCTTAATAGGGACGTATAGTGGCCTAAAAATCATAATTAAAATGTCCAAAAATATGCCTATAAAAATATTCGGCATATCATGTAATAAAAGAAATAAATTAAAAAATAACCTACCGAAGGTGTTTTCTTAAGTACCTGGAATATAAAAAAGTTATAAATAAATACGCGAAGTGGAAAACTAGACTGGCCGACACAATACAGCTTATTATAATATATCTTCCTTAGAGTGTCAGTGGTTCAGAGGCTTAGCTCTTGACTTGTAAACTGCAGGTCCCATGTTCCAATCCCTCCATCTAGCAATGTGTTTTTGGATTTTCATATGTACATATTTACCCGAAGCTCATACGGTGCAGAAAAACATCGTGATGTCTGCACATATCGGCGAAGAAATTTAAAGACTCAAGCGAAGAAATTCGAAGAAATTCTAGCAAAATACGCGCTAGTCGTGGAGTTGCGGACAATGGAACCAACATGGGTCGAACTTCTATATCTTCTTTATGTCGCTAATGTGTCTTATTTCAAACATATTTTCTCTCATATTTATTAAATTTTAGTTACAATTAAGTTTAACACTTTTCTTTTACGCTAGTCGACCTTTGTTTACTATTACGCCATGAGACAAACTTTATTTAAATTACTTTTTAAATAATACTCACAGTGCTAGAAACCCGTTGCGTTCCCACCCTCGATTTATCAGGCATCTGCATAATTAAATATTATTTATAAACTTTATAATACTAATAATTCGATTTGTTTACTATTGTGACACCCAAATGTCAACCCGATTTGAATTTAGCACGGTTGTCAAAAATATTACAAGAAGGCGTAATAAAAATGTGCTTAAAATGGAACGTATTTTTATTGATCAAAGAATAAGTGACATTTAAGCAGAAGGAAATCTATACTTAATATTATAAAGAGAGAAACTTTGTATTTTTGTATGTATTGAAATAATTCAAGAACTACTGGGCCGATTTCAAAAAGTCTTTCACCATTAGAAAGCTACATTATCCCCGAGTAACATAGGCTATATTTTTTAATTTCACGCGCACGAAATCGCTCACAACAGCTAGTTATCTAAAAAAAAAATGTTTTCGCCAAATACATTTTCGTTTCTTCTGGAAGAATGTTAAAAATAACACTCAGTGTAGAATACCAAAAAAACATTTTTTTTACTTACGTTACTTTCGCTGGTGACCCGTTTAGTGGTAGTATTTGATAACTGAGGCCTCGTCTTTGTGGGGCTGGTCGGCCGTTTTTGTACTGGATTTCTACAGTTTACAAATAATAATAACTAGACCAGGGGCTCACCTTTCTTCGAAAGTATCTTTCGATTGGCGATATCGGTGATGGAATTGAAAAAATATATTAAACTGACAATAACATTCGATAAGTCATATGCTTGTCACGTGTGAGAGAGATACTCGTATCAACGCCATTGTCAGTTCCATACTTTATTGATATTCGCTATCGAGTCGCTTCGTAGCGAATGTATTTTGGATAAGCCCCACTGAAGTCCTAACTAGACAAAGTATTTAAATTACTGATATTTTTTATTTATCGTAAGAATTCCAAATAATTTAGACTACAATAGTAGAGTCAGGATTTAAGGTATTAGGATTTCATAACTCTCTAAGTCGACTTCGTTGTATAAAAACTAACCTCGGTGTTAGTTTCTTTATCTGTGGTTTAGGTTCGGGCGAGCGCGGCGTGGGCGCGGGCGCCAGCGACTCCGGGAACGTCTCATCTTCTAACAAACAATTGTTCTCCGCTTTGTCTACTTCGTCCACGTGAGAGTAGTCACCGTTCGGTTGATTCTGGAAGTTTCTAACATCGTGAGACATAAACTGAACTTATGAAATATAACCTCCTTCTGTTGGAAGTCGGTTAAAAATTGATGTTAAATAGAATAAATTACAAGTGGTAGAGCCCGCTTTGACATCTTCGTACGTGTTGTCCCGCTCGCCTGGTGAAATACCACGACCACACAGGGGACAGGCGACAAATGGAAACAATTCCGTGTTTCGTCTAAAGAGTGTGGTGCCGGTGGCCTAATTTTAGTCCACTTTCCCTTCCCATCCTTTTCTTATAAAGAAATGATGAGAAGGGGCAGTGGATTGGCGGGAAAGGTGCGCATAGAAAGAGGTATCCTCTTGGTGTGAGTCTCCTCCTCCGTAGATTAAGGGTAGACAACGCATCTGCAATAGCAAATGTCTAAGGGCAGCGCTCGGTTCTCTATTTTAGCGAATCTATGTGGCCGCTTGCTCGTTTGTCACTTTCTAGTATAAAAAAATAGCTTCGCTGTTAGTCTTTATACAAGTTGTTACAAAGAAACTTACCGATTGTTTAATAGAATTTAAATCTAACTCATGATTATGATTTAAATCACCGGAGACGTTCAAGATGTCTTCAGATTTGTGTACCTGGAACAAAATTGCAAACAATGACAATCGATGCTTTGTCGAGAATTGCTTTCTGTTCAAAGATGTAATATTAAATTGGATTTTAATTGGATAATTAAAAATTGTAACTATCAAAATGAGAGTGCACATCCCTCCCTTAGTTTAATTTTAGTTAGGGAAACCCGCACTAATGTTATATAGGTACACAGGTACGCGTCGCCACCATAATGACATTGTATCACGTAACCCAATTAAGAAACCAAAAGCGTAGATATGCAGAGCTTTTTGTATGAAGGAGCTAAGTGTACTTACAATATCTTTCTTTGTGTTCGTGGTGGAAAAAAGATGTGTCTTTGCGAGCTTCCTGTCGAGCGTGTTGCGGCTGTGGGCGAGGGCGACGCGCGGCACGGCGTTGTGCGGGCGCGGCTTGGCGCGCTCCGTGTTGTGTATGGGCTGCAGCGGATAGCTCTTGTCTATGCCCGCCTTCGTTCTTCGCTCTTCGAACATTTGTCGTACCTTGAAGGAATGAGAAGGGACTTT
This sequence comes from Papilio dardanus tibullus, assembly GCA_013186455.1. Classification (NCBI taxonomy): domain Eukaryota; kingdom Metazoa; phylum Arthropoda; class Insecta; order Lepidoptera; family Papilionidae; genus Papilio; species Papilio dardanus. The sequence goes on along the minus strand of QDHC01000254.1, from coordinate 121,991 downwards.
GTATATCTAGTACAACACTTTCGTACGGAAGAAGCATTATCCCTATCAGGGAAAACCAAGAGTTTGATGGATTTTCAATGAGAGGGAACAAGGGAATACCAAAACTGTGCGAGATCCTATATTGCCAATGGCAACGTAAGTACTTCTTGAATATCTTAGCTAATGTTTATCGATAAAGTTGTATACAATTGATAATAAATAGATCTTCGGAGTTCTACGTTGTAGTACCTTGCCGGGTTGCACGTTGTGTGTCTGTCCATTGGAGCTGGCAAGGCTGACATGGCTGGTGTGGCTGTTGGGGCTGGAGGCGGGCGACAGACGCAACTTGTCGAGGGCACGCGCCTGCTGCGCCTCGTACAGCGACGCGATCTTTAGCTCGCGTTCTTGCAGCTGCTTCTGTTGGAACCGAGCCTGAGGACAACACGAGAACAGATCTATCAATTAAAACCTATATAGGACTTATGCAAATTCTAAATCCTTTAAAGGAGAGCTTTAAGTATCAACGTGGAGAGGTACGCCAGTATAGGTAGACCTAGAAAGATATTGATGGATTGCATGAAAGGTCATATGATAAACAAGTTTGTAACGACTGCGATGGTGGAAGATAGATTAACGCGGAGGACTAAAACCTGGTGCGCTGACCCTACGAGAGTAGGATGACATAGAGGAGATGATGATGAAATCCTTTATTAATTTGGGACAAATAATTAAAGTAGCACATACACAAAGACCTAGTTAAATCATCTAATTCCGATGTTATCGATTCCAGTTTAATAAACCGTGGGTAGAGCAGTTAAGCAAATTGCACAGATCAAATGGTCGTGGGCTTGTGACCGCAGTAACATTCCTTATACGGCGCCCGGTGTTTGTCCTTAGGAACACGGATGTAGGACATTATCCGGATTGAAATTATTGATAGATTGATACTATATTATTTTTTAATTCGTTTCTTTTAAGGATTGAGAAATTTATAGGACTGAATATTGATACAATTATCAGCTATTTTAGAATCCGCTATATTATCCATTTAGACAAAATTGCTAGTTTCATATAATTAATCTCCGTGCGATTTTTAAACATATTATTAGTTATTTACGCTAAAATCGCTCTAGCTAAATATGACCTCGCAGTAAATGAATGCCTTCTACAGCCTCCTAATGTCGCCTACGCTTCACTGGCTGGCTTCACTGACAATTTAAAGATTGCTAAAATTGTAGTATCGCTTCCTGGCACTAGTTGTGGAGGTCGTCAGACTCTGTCTGTCAGAATTGTCTGTGGGCTAAGGTTTTAATTTACAATACAAGCATTGTTGTTTCAGTGTCAAACTTAAAAAAAAGCGCGGAAATGTCATAATAAATGGTCAGGAAGAACTTTTAAATAGAATATAATAAAGAGGTTTTGTGAATTTTTGCATATATGAATATTATTTTTAAGTTTTATATTGTTTTTGTGTGAAAAGATAATGGCCTGAATACTGTAAAGTGGTTTACTAAGTCAATGTTGCAACGAAGGTATTGTTAGACTTTAGACAAAGTGACACTTAAAAAATGTAATATGTATACGACCTTGTTCGTTTTATTTGAAATCAAATGAATTGATTCAGAATGGTTCTCACAAACATCACGAAGTGAAGTCGAGACAAGTATATTTATAAATTTTCTAAAATATATTAAAACTTCCCAAATGTAAATCGTAACGCATGAAATCTTCCAAATACGTATAGATTTTGAAATCGATACTAAATCGAGTTTAAAAACATCGATTCCGTTCACTTCAAGTATTAATAAAGTGAAAGGAATATTGTGCACTGGAGTGATCAAAGTTGCATTGATGTGGGCGGAACGTCACTTGTCATTTTACCACCCACCACATGTGGTCAACATTTTATTGATATTGGCTTCACCCAGGGCCCTCACTACCATATATGTAAAGTGTGCGATACACACGGGCGCCATCTTTAAGCGAAAAAGGGCGCCAAAAACAAGGGACCAAAAAATAATATAAAAGGTCAGTTCTTGGCTATATTTCAAGCATCTACTCGTACCTACCATAAAAACAAGCTAATTAAAAATGCTTAAAATTTGGCGCCAAAATCCTTTTTTACACACAGGCGCCAGTAGCCCTTACGTGGCCCTGGCATTACCATACTTTCTCGTAACTTTGCAAAATATATGTAAGTACATAAGTATTTGAAGTTCTTACTTCGTAAAGCTGCTTCGTAAATACCGTATTATCCTAATAAGGAAGACATATAAAACAATTTCGGTTACCTTAAAAGGACTTTAAACAGAGATTTCGTGCTAAGGACGGAACGGTACTTCAAATAATGTATTTTTGGTGCAAACCCTAAATAAGAAATTTTAATTAAAGGGAAATGTTAATTAAAAAACATTTATGCAATATTTGGCGATAATTACCGTTCCACTCTTAATTAATTAAATGTGACTTACATGCAAATTTGATTTCAAAATGTTGCGAATATCACTATATTGTATAAAACAAAGTCGCTTTCTCTGTCCCTATATCCCTATGTATGCTTAAATCTTAAAAATTACGCCACGGATTTTGATTCAGTTTTTTTAATAGATAGAGTGATTGAAGAGGAAGATTTATATAGGGTGTCCCGCAGAGAATGGATATTTTTAGGACCACTGATAGGACACCTTCCAAGGATTCAGAAAAAATAAAATAAAAAATAAATTCAAGGGGATTCGCAATATATTAAACTTTTTTTTTAAATAACTTTTTTGTCACATTTTAGTATAAGTGGTCCAAAAATTATCTATTCCCTGCGGGGCACCCTGTTTATGTATAGCTACTAAACCTGGCTATATATTTAATATCAGCATTCCACCCGTGCGAAACCGGGGTCGTTAGTTATCAATACTTTAAACAAATAACCTTAAATATCCTTATTTTGCAAAGCCTACTTGCATACATCTCTATTAAAGATGTTTCTATTAATTTGCATACTGTGTGGGCCGTGCACGTCCAAGGCGAGCGACATACATGCAAACATAGATGTGTAGTTGAGATCTAGAATGCCCTTACACGGCCTCACTGACTCACCAGTCATTGACCTTACGCCTTAGAATTAAATATAACATTTTATTTCCTTACTTACCAAGTATTAAAAAAATATATACAGCATAATTTACACCCAGACTTCGAGAAATAAACAATAAATATCTGATTTTAAATGCCTATTTGCAAATTCGATTGATTGTTTTCTTACCACATCAAGTGTTTTTAGTATTTTGTATTCACTTATACGAGTAGGCTAGCATCTTACGGCCGAATTTTGGAACTTTTGATGTTGGCTGAGATAGAAAGCGCTGGGCATACCCTAATCTATTTTCATAATAAACCTATATATTATGAAATTTCACATGTTTTAAACATGTTGTACCTGGATTGCCTGATCCTAGCCTTTTTTTTTTAAACGTCAGGAAATGCATTTAGGCACCTCTACGCCGGGCGTGCAATGGCGTAGAGAGTGTGGGACTCGCCGGCCACAGAAGGTGACCGTAATACCCACTAAAACCTGACGGCCCTCACACGTATTACGGCGGGGTCGTGGGCACTGTTTAACGTCCACGACAACCTGATCCTAGCCTGGCATGGCTCTCTTTAATTGATCGTCGATGTGGTCAATTTTTCGAGATATGCGAAATTTCATAAAATATAGGTTATCAGGAAAATCGATGAAGGTAGATTATCATCAGTCCCGACTTCCGTGCTATGTTAAGTCCACGCTCAAACACCAAATTCTACGGCGATGACGTTTAATTATGACAGCATTAGATTTTAAGCCACGCATCAATTTGAAAGGCATAGAGCCGTTAATCCCCCTTATTCCGAACAAATGTAAAGTACTGCTATAAAGGATCGATAAGTCGTCGATTATAAGATACTGGAGGACACTCGGAACTAAATAAGGTAGACCAGGGGTCTCATTGGACCAAATTATATATCATAAGTACCAGGAACAAGGATGTTCTGTATTTTGGAATAAATCTTATGAATGTACCAGTACCAAACGTAGAAAGTACACCAGTAATAACGTTTTCGTTACGTAATAAAAAGGTATATTTTAAACTATAAAACCTTGTTTACATCCATACTGTGTGAATAATATACTAACTGTCATAGACGCTGTTTTTCCTTCCTTATTCCTTTTATAGGCGACACGCTTAGTTTATGTCCCACACATATTACTTGACAAGTATTTAAAGCTTCCTACAGACGCTGTTTTAACTGTAAAGTTCGACTGCGCAGTTAAAATTGTCGTGCGTAAGCAAAACTGACAACTGTGCAGTTCAACTGTGTAGTGGTCAGTAACTGTAGTTAGTAGAAACGTTTGTAGCCGTCTTAATGATGTGAAACAAACGTTTTACATTTTAAAGTGCTACAAAGGTGTAAATCAAGACCATGTTTAAGCTAAATCTTTAGTTATAATATAAGCGGAATAAGAGGGCTACCCAACGTATCTTTCAACTGGAGATATCGATGATGGAATCGACAAAAATGTATGAAACTGAAAATGACAATCGATACGTCATGTGCTTGTCACGTGTAAGATATCGAACGTCATTATCAATTCCATACATTTTTGATGTAACGCATGTACTTTGGTTAACCTCCCTATACTTATTACTAATTTATATCTTTATTTATTTATTTATTTATTTATAGATAATATAACTCAAGCTGATCAAAGAAAAACAATTAGTTGTTTATTTCAAAGGACTAATCCATAACAATAGTCAGGTGACGGATATAGTGCATATCCTATATGGTCGTTACAAAAGCTAAGAATAAGCAATAGGAGCTCATTGTTTCGCGTACCTGACATTATGATTCAGCGAAACCGAGGTGTGATATAACGAAGGTTAAACTTACATGACTAAGACGGTAACATAAGTCGTCATTTTAAAAATATAGTTGAAAAATTGATTTTCTTTCGATGTGGGCTGATGACCTTAGTTGTAAAGCTACAGGGTAATTGTTTGATATTAAACTGTAATCTTAATTCTAGGTAAGAGATTCATTACAAAAAGTCATTTAATATTTTTTAAAAACCATGTGTTGTTTTACATTATAACTAGCGAGCCGCTCCGGCTTCGCTCGGGTACAATGCTGATACTAAATACACTACAGAAAAACTATAAACGTTGATTATCTATTAAAAAAAACCGCATCAAAATCCGTTGCGTAGTTTTAAAGATTCAAGCATATATAGGGACAAACATAAAAAGCGTTTTCGGTTTATATAATTGTGTAGAAGTGGCAAACGAGCAAGCGGCCACCTGGATTCGCTGTAATAGCGAAGCAACCGCAGCCCATGGACATCTGCAATTGCAGATGTCTTGCCTACCCGTTGTCTGAAGTTTACACAAACTTTTAAAGGATATCGCTTAAGTGCACTTTATTTGTAATCACTTATTTGAGTAGTTTTAACAGTTACGAAGTAGTACATATAAATAAATTTATGTTATTAATACCTGCTCAGAAAGTGTTAGCCAACCATTCCTTATATCAATATGATCAGTATCCTCCAAGGATACACTGCCAGGACTCTTCCGATGTGCTCGTTGCCACCAGTTCACTTGATCCATTGATTTATTAAAATAACGTACTTCCATTGTCTCTATCTTATTTAGACACTACTATCAATATAGCACTAATGTTTTACAACCTACAACTGTATAGATTTAACTCTTAAGTATGTTATATTATTTTTTACGAATTTTCTTTTGACTGTACTCCTACAGCTTTCGTTATATGAATGAAAATGTTTGCGTGCTTTACCCTTGGTGCTTTGTTGGGTTATTGGTCGCCTAGAGACGACTGCATACGGAGGTCAATGTCATGTTAACTTGACCTCAACAAGCGAGGTAACTTGACCCGCTGACTAACACTTCCTTATTAGATTATCTTCTTAATTAAGTTAATATTAATAACAACTTTATTTTCATTGGATAAGATTTAATTTACGATAATAGGCTTTTAGTTCAGAATAGTAGAGTTTTGTTAATTTATATCCGAGAAGACATATCAGTTTCGTTTTATAATAAATCCTTTATAGAAAATGTCCTTGTTATTAATAACTAGACGTTTATTTCTAATCATTAAATATTACAGCAGTGACTGTTTAGTAATGTTTTAGTTGGATAATGTTTAATAAACTTGAAATACCCTTGAACTAGTTGGGTAAGTAGAGATCAGATATACAATATTATTTGGCAAAGTCCTGACATATTTTCGATGCTTATTTCTCTTTTGTGTCATATTTAAATAAGTGGTCAGCGAGTATTTTTATTAGAATGAATCTTAACATTTCAAAGGTTACATGTAACCAAAAATACTCCTAGACCACATAAAGTAAAAAAATAGTTGACGCAAACTGAACGCACTTACACACAAAGTAAACATAAACAATGTACGAGGTTATACTCGTATTAGTGCAGGTGCAGAAAACTCATAGTGCGTGATGCGTGACAGAAGTGGGGGACAAGTGACCGGATGTGGTGAGGTTCAGTGGACTACCTAAGGACAAGCAATGTATATCTCCAGAGTTACTTGAATCAATTTAACTACTCGTGTTTTTATCCGTAACCCCGTTCGCGCGGAATTAAAAAAACTTATTAACGTCTGTGTTCTTCCAGACTCTTTTCTAGGATTATATCTGTGCCAAATTTTATCTGAGATTACCTTCAAACAAAGATCCTACCTTCCAAACATCCACATCCTTATGTTTGTCCTTATGTTGTTTGTCCCTATATATGCTTGAATCTTTAAAACTACGCAACGGATTTCATGCGTTTTTTTTAATAGATAGTGATTCATAAGGAAGGTTTCCATGTATAATACATTCACAATATAGTAGAGTAACACTGATAATTTAGACGTTTTTAATATGATGTCGTAAATTAGCACATTTTTAGAGCTTACATTGCAAGGGCTGCAGTATTTAGTATCAGCATTATACCGATTTGCACCCGTGCTAAGCCGGGGCGGGTCGCTAGTTTTTTTTATAAGAAATATAACTGTTTCCCTGCATTTACACAAACAGTTTTTCAACGTCAGCGTTGACGCTTTGGAACTGCTCTCGTTCATCACAAAACACTGTAAAGTCACCATTGTTTTGTTCGTTTCGCGTTTAAAAATCGCTCGTGTGAATGCGGGCTCATAAAAGTAAAAGAGTAGTTCATCACAAATGTTTTGTCATTTCAGCCTTATCCGGCATAGAAAATCCGCTAATCATTGCAACTTTCACTACGTACAAGGTCAAAGTCTGGACGCAATTCAATATTTGGTTTACTGTTGGCATTGCAATTACCCAGTTTAATGTCTCTGTAGCGCTGACTCACTCACCCTAGCTTTCTAACTTTCCACATTTTATCAATCTCGCAAGATTATAATTTAAGATTACTAAAATACACAAACACATCAATTGTCATTGCCGTTTTATCATTAATGTAAAAGTATTCAAAATGTAAACATATTTCATTGAATATTGTTGTTTTTAATTCATTTATTTTGCTGATATACGAGTTACTTATTACTTAGGTAATTTTTTAATATCTTTTTACTTCACGTACTTATGTTTTTCCTTTTTTAACCGACTTCCAACAGAAGAAGGTTATTGTTATAAATATTTCTATTATGTTATCTATATTTTCGTATGTGGGTCGCGTGGCGCCCCCGCGTGACTTGTATGTGACCATACATGTGCCGCCGCGCTGGCTGACTCAGCATAGGGTCGCCTTAGATGACGTCATCACTTTCGTTTAGCAATTTATTTTCATTGTATCGTTAACAAAGCTCTTTGTTATAAAATTGTGTAACACATGATCTTCCTTATCGAATTTATACGAAACATTTGTAACATATTGTTGTAACAGTTTTTTAGAGCGTCTGTGGCTCAGGGATTTAGCTCTTGACTTGTAAATTGCAGGTCCCGTGTTCGAATCCTACCATGTACCAATGTGTTTCTCGATTTTCATATGTAAATCACCCGACGCTCTTACGTTGAAGGAACGTGATGCAACCTGCACATATCGGCGAAGAAATTCCAAAGACATGAGTGAAGTCACGCAAAATACGCGCTAATTGTGGAGTTGCGGAAAATGAAGCCCATCATTGGTCGAACTACTAAGATCAGTTAAGAATAAGAAAGGGACGCATTTTTCTCAGCTAATTTAATTATGTTTTACATAAAATTTTACGTCGTAAAGTACACGAGTACACGATTATTCTTACACTTTTCTGTACGATTTTTGCATTTGTATTTCCTTACAATTTAGTGGAAATCGGATCTAGACTGTTAACAGTTTAGTCTAATCTCATTAAATACTTTACGTGTCGCTGACCTACGGGTCTAGGGGTGCGCAGTAATCTGATAGTGCTACAGGTTAAGCTACTTTCTGACGTATCTTGTTTGTTGTTGCTACGACTACCAACATAGGTATTCTTATAGAGCGAAAAAAGCTCGTACGTAACGCAATAATGTATTTAAAAATATTAATAACATATTTTAAGGGTGAGAACAGACGTTATAGTTGATAAATGCACGAGACTGCATACGTTAGTTCTATGAAGAAAAATATTTAATATTTAACATGAGAGACGTGAGAATTAAATGAATGAATTAAAATAATAAGGGACTTGAAGTACAACAAAACATTCTAGATTTCTATAATATTGAATCAAAAATATTTTCTACGTAAGTTATTATATACCTAATGTTGTTGAACAAGTTTTATATATTTTGATACTAAGATAAAAAAAAGTACTGGAACTACTCGAGAGTCATATTTTACAAAGATCCGTATCTTCCACTCACCATACGATTATTTCTTTCTTTCTGTGAAGGAAAATAAAAACTTAAAAGATGAAATGACATGAAATGCCAACAATACTTATTTGATGCAAAACATGTTTACAAATTACACACGATTGCAACGGATGTTAGCGAACATACGAGCTTGTATTTAAGATCATTGTTTGAATGCTTTAAAACAGGGATCCCCAAAACATTTTGGACAAATAACTACTTTTCCGAAATATACCGTTACCGTTACCTCAGACCCTCATGGCCAAATTACTTACTTTTATGATCGACCCCCTTATTCATAATGGTCCGCTAACTTAAAACAGCTGCTACAGAGTGTTATTTTTTATCCTAACTTAGATCAATAGGAGAAGACAGAGGGAGAATTAATAATGATTTAAATTTGCACACTATTATGAATAAGAGAGCCAATCTTGAGGTCGATTTTTACACATCGTCGTCCCCCATAATTAGTTTTCGATTATGTCGACTCCTAGGATCGACCACTTTGGGAATCCATTTACAGTGTACAAATAAGTTTTGCTTGTTTTTTTTATTTAACTTTAAACACGGTACAAAAGTTACTAAAGATGCAACCTTGTTGTTCAAATTGAATATCTTTTTTAAAAATTTATCGATGGTAAAGGGAGTCCTCGACCTCATTTTACGAGTATGCTGTCCTGTTTATCTAAAGGTAAGTCTTCTCACCATACTCTTGATATGATAAACACGTGATCTATCTGTAACGACACCTAATATCCACCTAGTAACTAACTTAGGTGATATAGCATGCAACAGTTTCAAAACCCTTATCCTTACATAGTATAAAACAATAACGCTTTTTTATGTTTGTCCCTATATATGCTTGAAACTTTAAAACTACGGAACGGATTTTGATGCGTTTTATTTTAATAGATACAGTGATTCATAAGGAGGGTTTTCATGTATAATACATTCACAATATAGTAGAGCAACACTGATAATTTAGAGGTTTTTAATATGATGACGTAAATTAACACATTTTTAGCGATTACATTGCAAACACTACAGTATTTAATATCAGCATTATACCGATTTTCCCCGGTTCGAAGCCGGGGCGGGTCGCTAGTTTACGATATAAAATAAACTTAATGTTCCTTTATTGTATATTGATGGGAGCAGACGTCCTCTTATGTACACTCCTTATAAGGTAAAGAAATCTCACTGCAGGAAATGACGTAAAAGTTAGAATCGATGCATAAATTGAATCAATTTAAATACAAATGATGTGATCAAAAACAACTGCCGCTTTATTCCTAAACGAGAATCAGCGTTATTACTGTTGTACTTTCTACGTTTGTTACGGGTACATTCATAAAATTTATTCCAAAATACAGAACATCCTTGTTCCTGGTACTTTTTATGGTCCAATCCTGGTCTATCTTATTTAGTTCCGAGTGTCCTCTAGTAAGTATAATCGACGGCTTATTGTCCTCATTTATCGCAGTACTTTATACATTTTTTCGGAATAAGGGGGCTAAAGTTCAGTTTTAATCTAGAATAAAATGAACTAACAAACACCAAATTTACTATATTTTTTCTATATTTATTATTAATTCATTTCATTAAACTCTTGCATATTTCAAAAGTAAGTAGTATGTTAGGTTTAAATGTGATATGTGATACTGTAATTAGGTTACCTATCGTGTAATTAACACGGCCGTAGAGGGAGTGCTTATTACACGCCAGACATGTCACTAATTATACAGGATGATCACTGATGTGTAAGGTGTGACCACTAAATTATAACCAATTAAATTATAGATTAGATAAGCTGGTAAAGGAGTTTGATTTCTTGACAGTCCTTCAGTCTTTCTTAAAATATGATTGAAAAAAGATTATTTTTATAGTATAATTTTTATCCCCCTTATTGCGAAAAAATGTAGAATATAAAGAACTGCGATAAACGATGACCGAAGTAGTCTATTATAAGATACTGGGGGAGACTCGGAATTAAATAAGTTAGACCAGGGGTCTCATTGAACCAAATTATGTAACATAAAAATTACCAGGAACAAGGATGTTCTGTATTTTGGAATCATTTTTATGAACATACCAGTACCAAACATGGAAAAGTACAACAGTAATAACGCTGATTCTCGTTTAGGAATAAAGCAGTATGGGTTTAATAATAGCAAAGGTTGTTTATTTTTTTTCAAATGAATCAATAAATACTGCGTGCAATGGGCTGTTCAATCAAAACTTATTCATTTTATAACAGATTTTAATTATCTGCTCATTCCATAAACGATTTCATTCAATTCTATTCTATAATGTTTCTATCACAATAATTTACGAGTCAATCATCGTTCATTCAGTCAGCTCTGCAACCCTTCTCATTATAAAATTCCTGCGGACACGTCGGTTGAGTACTGAAGCAAGCGATGCCTTGAGAACTAATTAACTAACTAAATCAGTCTGTCACTCTAGCATTTTAGAATATTATTTCTTTGCACTTAAGGTATAGTATTATAAAAGAGAATATAATTTTACTTTTTTTTTAATTTTTTTTATTAAAGGAATTTTTATTATTTAAACAAATAAAACTATAAAGAGCAAACATTTGTGAATACAGACAGATAATGGGAATGGAAATTAAAAGATAATATTGATTTTAACAAGTCAAAGCAGCGATGGTCATGTATTGACAATGTGAATAAGTTCGGACCCCATTTGCTAATGTGGGCACCGTTATAAATGCTAATAAAGTACCGGTTACATGTTAAGGATTTAATTACTGGGGTTCTGAGAGCTGAGCTGGATGGAATGATCCAAGACCTGCCCCCAACCAAAATATACGCGCCAGTCGTGGAGTTGTGGAAACATAGCCCCGTCTACTACTACTACACTACATTTTAAGAACTCCTAAAGCCTGACGCACCAGAAGATTAAACAATCATACAGTCCTTCTTATGTTTGCCTGGTATTCTGATAATTAGAAAGCGAACTCGCTTCGTTCTCGCCCACATTTTTTTTAAAGGGATCAAAAACTGTTTATTTAACACTCTTAGACTAACTGTATTTAAAATTAAGATACATTGGTAACTTGATAGGCGACTTCTGTACAAACTTAAAGGAATTACGCTTGAGTTTATTTTTACAGCACTTATCTTATTATTAAAATAACATATCTGTGTTATTTCAAACACTTGACGAAGGTAAGATTCGCACAAAGGGAGTTATCTTGTATCCCGATCGTATTTCATTACAAGAACCGGTGCAGTGCAATCTCTTCAGTATAAAGATGAGCGCCCACCGCAAAAGAGTAATGATAGGGAGATGGTGAGCTGAGCGGCCTCAAATGTGCTTGCGTCCCTACCAACACAGAGCTGAGCTAAGCAAGCCCAACGGCATAACGCAGCTGTCTCATTTGACACAGCTCAGCTCTCTAGAACATTTCTTCTCTTTTTGACTCATCTCATTTCTCTTTGTTGGTAGGGCCACAAGTATGCAGTTTCATATGAAAGTGGAAAATGGGGCCACGCACCTACCGCTCAGCTCTTTATTCTTTTGCGATGGGCGCCAGGCTTAAGCGCTATAAATTCTTGCGCGTACGCAACGAAAGATGCGCCCGATGCCTGATGGAATGTGGAGTAGCGAAGTCGTTCATTTTTATTGTTTTATCTTTAGACTAATATGTACTGATTGCGACCCAACAACAAAAACTAGTACCTTTATTATTAACATTACTAAATATAATGTTTGACAGTGATTTTCCGACAGGCCTCGTGTTTCCTAGGACTAGGAAATCCAATAAAATAAAACGATTAAACATTTATGTATTTATATGACACTAGCCGTTGTTTGCGACTTCGCCAGGAATTAAAAAGTACCCTATGTTAATGGGGGATAATATAGCTTTCTAATGGTGAAAGATTTTTTGAAATCGGCCCATTAGTTCTTGAGTTATTTCAATATATACAAAAATACTAAGTTTTCCTCTTTATTATATTAGTACAATTAAAGTTTTTATTTCTCACCTCTGTAGCTTTTTTATTGATTCAAGTGTAGTTACGGTGCATTCCTCGATTATTCGAAATGGTCTGTCACTATTTGTTTACCCGGCGCACGGAGTGGGAACATCGTCGAGGCGCAGTATAAATAGAAGCTTTATCAATCACGCAAGTGCTTGGTAATGAGGATAATAAATATTTAATTGGAATTGGTAATACACGTGACCGTAAACAAATGAATAATTCCGTTTCAATGGTAAATAGAGCCTATTTACTTTTGTAGGGACACTTGTGTATATTTGTAGGACATTTTATAGTCGAAAAAGAATTTCAGTGGGCTTACCCAACATGCTTTTCGATTGACGATGTCGCTGATGGAATCGACACAAATGTACGAAATTGACATTCGATAAAATCATGTGATTGTCACGTGTGAGATATCGAACGTCAATGTCAGTTTCATACAAATTTGTAGATTCCATCAGCGAAATCGCCGATCGAAAAGCATGTTGGGTAAGCCGACTGGATTACAGATTGTCGTATATCCGAAAAAGCTTAACAAAACTAGTGAAATTTTGCACAGATGTTGTCTGGAAGAACACAGGCTAATTAATGTGTTTTTAGTTCCGAAGAGATGGGCCGCGGGAAGCAGCTAATGTAGAATAATTAACTATTTAAGTAGCTGTGTCCCAGTGGGACGCGAAGCCATCATTAGCGATTGCCGTCTCGTCTCGTAATGACGTCGGTGAGCAATGGAATCCGAGCGGTGCGTTGACTGAGCTTGACTCACACTTATCCTGCCTACGTAAATCGACTCGAATATAGGGTTGCGACTTTGCGACCTTCGAGCCAGTATAATCTTTATTCGGGCCAAGATCGCGTCAAATTAAAGTCTGTAGTCGCGGCTTACTTTTGCGTTATGATCATGAGTTATATTTCCGAAGACCGGACCAAGAAGAGTGAACGTTTCAACTTAAAATGTCGATGAAACATTGGTCTTTTTTTTGTTGTCGCTTACGGACATAAGTTTATTTGGCAGCTTGGCAGCCCTAATCGCGGCGCCTGCGCACACTACATAGACACCATAAGTATGTTGCACAGCGTGATATTGCATTACTTTACCTTATAAGGTAACTTGGAGGCGGTATTACATTAACAGTAACTTAATGTTTTGTGAATCCTTAAGTAATTTAATTTTGAAAAAAGGTCAACACTGAGATTTTGAATGAATTTTCTTATCATGAAAATATAATTTACTCAGATACGAAATAAGCCAAAACGCAAAAGATTAAAATTGTGTAATGTACCATTAAAGTTCATAAAAGAAGACGCGTGGGTAACCCACATTTTGCAACATTACATAACCGGCAATAACTTGATCTCGGCAAAATCCCCGCCCACAAAATGGCATTATCGACATGAAAATTTTATAAGACCTTAATTTATGGTCAGGGGAACATTAAAAATCGCTCGTTAGCCCACGTGGCCATACGACGCGATGATTTATTGCAGACGTGAGCTGAAGAACAAATAAACGTAAATTTTCCTTTGACGTACAAACATCTGTGAGTCTACTTCGTAACCAGACAATGGAATCCAAGGACGTTAAGTTACTTAGGTTACTTAAGTTAAGGTTTTTGTCAATTACACAGAAGATACGTTAAAAATACTGGTATAAATAAAAGTAACAATTGGCGGGAGACCGTTCAGGACAGGCGACGATGGCGCTCTCTTGTGTTGGAGGCCAAGACCCACTTTGGGTCGTTGTGCCAGCGGAGTAAGTAAGTAAATAAAAGTAATAAAAAAACCTTTATTATCCGCTATATCTGTCTATCAGAATCTAGTCACGATAACTTATTTATCTGTGATACAGTCATCAGTGATATCCTTAAAAGATAAAACAAAACACAAGCAGATATAAATTCAACGAGCATTCATGAGTAATATGAAAGGGGGAGGAGGGAGGTGAGTTTTGAAGTGAAGTTGAATTGAGATTGGCGCAGTGCGGATCTTCAGCCTCCACAGCCGCTGCACCAATCGCAATGAATAATAAATCAAAATGTTGAGTACATCTGCAATATGCACACCGCGGCTTCCGCTCTATAATGTTTTACTTACCACCAGTTTTCATGTCATCCAATATTGAAACTCTAGAACACCTTATAAAGTTAAAGATCAAACTCCAAATAAACGAATTAATAAGTTAACAGTCATAGTATGCGTTTCACAGATTATTTGTTGATTGTAAGACGCTAATGATGTTTTAATTTGACAAATTATTTCCAATTTTTCAGGACTATACTTGGACTTTATGATATCGGCTTTAGGGCAATTAAGTTACATAATATTTGTAATAGAAGATATTATACTAGTTTTAGTACTAATTTTTTAATAATATTTACATCGTGACAAACGAGCAAGCGGCTGTCTTGATTCGCTGATAAAGCGAAGCGACTGCTGCCCATAGACATTTGCAATAGCAGAGGCGTTGCCTACCCTTATTCTAGGAGAGGACACACACTAATTTTAAACGTATAGTAGTGTAGTGTAATTCAACCCATGATGGGCTCCATTTTCCGCAACTTCACGACTAGCGCGTATTTATTTTAAACGCATAGTTATTATAGTAATGTAGGTAAGTACGTCTGTCAGTGTCAGGTGGGACGGGTCGCAGGCCGCTGTCGCGCGACGCTATCGATCGAACCGCCACGATAACGGTTTGGGATAATCGTTGTCTCTATGTAGGTCGTCAGTCGCAACTTATATTGCGAACTCTCAAGGATATAAATGTTTTGAATAACAGAGAATCGAGAAACGATCGTAAATCTTATTATTGTAAGAATAAACTTTTTTGTCTGGTATCTATCCTTAATCTTTAATTTATGTTAAGATAAAAAAATTCTTCTGCAGTTTACAGAACAGCCTATTAAAGACACTAAAATGCCTAAAATAAAAAAAAAACTGCGTTTAAAAAAACCGCCTTCCGAAATGCAAAAACATACTCAAATAAAGAGCTTAAAAAAAACTAAAAAGTATAAAATAACATGGTATAGAATAAATTTTATACACCTCTCATGCAAACCATTCAGACCTTTAATATTAATAAATAAAAAAAAATATAATAAACGAAATATAATAGGGACACATAACACCTACATGCGCTGTGAGTTAGGTTTGTTTACGTTGGCTAATCTCTAGTATACAAATTGTATTACAGTAAGTAAGCTGTATATAATATTACGTTTTATTTTGTTTAGGGCTTGGCTCCGACTTCAAACCTTTCAATAAATAGATATAGCTCACAAATAATAGTATTTTATTAATATTAAAGGTCTGAATGGTTTGCATGAGAGGTGTATAAAATTTATTCTATACCATGTTATTTTATACTTTTTAGTTTTTTTAAGCTCTTTATTTGAGTATGTTTTTGCATTTTGGAAGGCGGTTTTTTTAAACGCACTTTTTTTTTATTTTAAGCATTTTAGTGTCTTTAATAGGCTGTTCTGTAAACTGCAGAAGAATTTTTTTACTACACGATATACATTATAACATTCCATTGTGTTTTATTATCTTAGTTTATGAAATAAATAGTTTATTTTAAAATTTACAGGTACAAAATGTGAAACAAACAAAATTAAAGCTATTTAATACGAGTACTAGTTGCTGCCGGAGACTTCGTCAGCGCAGTTATTTAAAACAAAATACTTAATATGTACTCCATATTGCTGCCATCCTTATCTGATATGCCTACAAGATAACAATTATTATATCTTAATTTAATTATATACAATAGTCAAGAAAGATATGTCGTTTAAATACTATTACAACAAACATATTACATCGCCGCGAGCATATATTTCTATGCGCCCGGGCGCTTCTGTTACATTTTCGAACGCGCTTAGTTTGTTTTAATTATGTAATATCTTCTAAACAATTGGTCAGAATCTTATACTGTAAAGTGCAATTATAATCTACGTTTAATACTCTAACGTAAAATCATATTTATTTGGATAAGGATTCATACCGAATACGAAATAATAGCGTCGAAACTTGCAAAATGCATTTTTATTGATTTTTTTTTGAGAAAAAAAATATTATTGTGATACAATCATAGATTATAGATAAATGCCACCAAAGACAACTATGTAGCCAATTTAACTACGTATTGATCGCACATTATAGTTTTTATGTAGGTCTTATAGTTTAGGCTGTATACGGCAAGAAAACACTTGTCTCGCTCAATTTGGAACGTTTTTGTAATTTTTCACGTTCCGCGTGGTTTATAACCTTCATATCTTCTAAAGTATTGATCAAAATGATTACCTTCAAAGGTCAACTATAATCTGCATTAAATTCTTTTGATGTTGAACATATTTATTTGGATAAGGATTCATAGGGAATTCTAATAATAGCGTCCAAAGTCGAGTAAAATTTTCTTATGAAAAAATGTTTTTTATGAGAAAACCATAGAAGATAGATATATGCCATCGCGGACTTTAAATTAGCACATTTAAAGAGCTACGATCTGGTAATACCCAAATTTTCATGGGGCCTATAGTTTAGGCTACGTAAGCCGAGAAAGCAAAAAAGTCCCATTTTTTTTCATGTTTATTAAAAATAACTCAAAAACTACTAAATAGTTTTTTTTAAACGTAAATATGGGACCAAATGGCAGCTATTTTGCATCGAGCAAAAAAAGAATCACGTAAATCGGTTCAGAACTCGCTGCTCAACTTCCGAACATACATAAAAAAAAAAAAAACTCATTGACTTGATAACCTCCTTCTGTTGGAAGTCGGTTAAAAAGAGATTTCTTCGTTGGTTGTTGATGAATGATGATAGCTCGGTTGGTGATGATCACGAATATAGAAATACCTATTACAAAATGCCTTAGCTAGGTACTTAGTCTAGCTTTCGACATAAAGCCTTGTTCGCATTTGGATAATACTTTAATCGAGTAGGATTTTTTTTTAATATTAAAAAGTGGCAAACGAGCAAGCGTCACCTTGATTCACCGAAATAGCGAAGCGACCGCTGCCCATAGACATCTGCAATTGCAGATGCGTTGCCTACCCTTAATCTATTGAGGAGGAGACGCACGATAAGAGGATAATTCCCCTTCCTATACGTCCCCTCCCCCGACACATCCACTTCCCCTTCCCTTCATTTCCTTACAAGAAAAGGATACGAAGGGAAAGTGGACTAATAATAAGTATTTTAACAAAGGATTTACTAATCTACTCTACTAATATGTTGCTGTTTGGACACATTTAGTTAATTATATTACTTGCTACCCGATTAAAATACTATCGTAGTGCGTACAAGACGAAAAGCAAAAATTATTAAAACCTGGATAACCAAGAACTGGGTTAAAGAGAAACTTCTAAAGGCGAGACAAATATCGCGGTTCCTTGTATATCGTAGTTTATTCAAGACTTATTTTTGCGTTTCATACAATTTCCGTGAAAGTTCATTTACAAAACATTTTCCCATCATAATTCGGCATTTATCGTCGTAATAAATCCTTTATATTTAAATCCCATGTAAGCGTGTCGTGAAACGCAGTGAAAGTGTTCGTATGTATGTCACAGCTACCTGTATTTTATATCTTACTAGCTGTTGTTCGCGACTTCGTCCGCGTGAAATTAAATAACATAGCCTATGTTACCCGGGGATAATGTAGGTTTCTAACGGTGAAAGAATTTTTGAAATCGGCCCAGTAGTTCTTGTGTTATTTCAATACAAACAAAAATACAAAGTTTCTCTCTTTATAATATTAAGTATAGAAATACCGACACTCCCCCGGCGTCACGTGATCAGCTGGTGTATTGAATATGTTGTATTAATAAATAAACATGGTTTTGAATAGAAACATCTGAACTTCATCATCATCATCATTACCAGCTCACTATACGTCCCCATCGAGGGGCGCGGAGCCCACCCCTTAAGGGGTGACTAAGCTATAGTCAACCACACAAGACTTCACACAACTTTGAATTTCTTCTCAGAAATGTGCAGGTTGCATCACAAATTCACGATGTTTTCCTTCACCGTAAGAGCGTCGAGTAAATATGTACATAAGAAATCTGAAAATCTTAAAACACATTGGTACATGGCGGGATTCGAACTCGGGATCTGCAGATTACAAGTCAAGAGCCAAACCCCTGAGCCACCGACGCTCTTCTGAATTTTATTCGGATAAATATTTTTAAAGGGTTCAAAGAATATTTTCATATGGAAATATTTATTCCAACTTAAATATCAATTTTAATACATATAAATATTCCAATTATTATATTGATACAACACAGTTATAATTTTTTATTTACATAAGCCGTTATACCATTGTCTTACGTCACAGCGTAATTTTGTTATTTATTTTATTATTTTAGACGAGTGAAAGAAACTTGTGAAAGTAATTACGTAGCAGTTTGGTGAGTTATGTCTCAATCTTGCAACGGGTTTTCTTTACATTAAAATATCCGATTTACTAAATACTGTCGAACTTAGATAAGCGAGAATCCTCTATTAAGCCTTGTTCGCACCAGGATAGTATTTTAGTCGAGCAGCTAGTAGCATTTATCCAAACAAACGATTTACTACTACTGTTCGGACTCGTTTAAGCCTAAACCTAAGCACTAGGGTAATAATTTAGTAATAAACGTGTCCGAACATCAACATTTTAGTAGAGTAGATTAGTAAATCCTCTGTTCGGATACTCGCTGCTTGCTACTCGACTAAAATACTATTCTAGTGGATACAAGGCTTAAGCGAGAGTTACTATATGGTTACTATACGGACGATTTCCATAAGTGAGAAACTCTTATTAGAGAGAAACCTCTGTAAGCGAGACAAATAAGGCGGATTCTTGGACTGTCGCTGATCCAGTTACGAATGTTTTCATATTATGTAATCTCATATTAATTAATTTATTAGAGCGTCGGTGGCTCAGGGGTTTTAGCTCTTGACTTGTAAACTGCAGGTCCCGAGTTCGAATCCCGGCATGTACCAATGTGTTTTTCGATTTTCGACTTTCATATGTGCATATTTACCGACGCTCTTAGGTGAAGGAAAACATCGCGATGCAACCTGCACATATCGGCGAAGAAATTCAAAGATATGTGTATTTACGCAAAATACGCGCTAGTCGTGGAGTTGCGGAAAATAGAGCCCATCATGGGTCAAAACCTTTAACCTTTTTTTTTATGTAATCTCTCTACTACTGCTTGTTTGTTGTTTTTATGTCAAAAATATAGTTTATAGAAATTATTTTTTTTTATTCTATTTGCATGTGGCGTAGTAATTTGTCATTTATTAAAGGTGCGGAGGGCTCGGCTCGTCGATATTCGACCTCAATTGAAGTTAAAATACGTTCATACTGTCATACTTACCGTGTAATTGAACTATGTTAATTTTTTTTTTTTCTAAAGTAATCAGAGGAATAGCAGTATTGCAATATAGATGTTACGAAAGTGAAAAGAGAGAGCAAGATTCACGTATATTAAAATAAAATATTTTTTTTCGTATGTGGAAACACTCTGTAGCAAAATCTCCTTTTTTTCCGCGAACTCGGTCTAATGAAGCCGTAGTGTAGGGAAAAGGAAACAGACGCGTCTCTTGTCTTTTTGGACAAAACAACAAAAGCTTATATCGTGAGAAATCTAACACGTGTTGGATTATCATATGAAGCTTTCTCGTTATTGCAGTTATTTTATTTTTTGTTAAAATATATTACGAGCAGCAATAATTTATTGTGGGATTTCCTTGTACAGTTGCTATTGTTTTTTTTTTTGCAAGGAGAATGACAACATGGTGTTACAAATCGGTTAATTATTTATTTATGTTAATGAATTAACAAGCTTTACATATACATACACATAACATACAGACGAATTGAGACCTCCACCTTTATGGACGTCGGTTAAAAAATAGAGCAATAAATTACATAGTATGCCGCAAGACTGTAGTTTAAAAAAAAACGTTAATTTAAAAGTTACAGGCAAAGATTTCGAAAAAGTAACGTTTCAGTTTAGTTCCATTGACTGAGTAACAACGGTCAAGATAGGGTCAAGGTTCAAGCACCGTTGAATAAAACCACAAATATCTCTTTCCCACTAATAAACTATTGCGAACGGGGGAGCGGGATAGAAAATTAAGATGAAACTGCGCAAACGACGACAGACATTTGGCGCGTTCGAAAAACGACCGTTGGTGAATCATGAAGCGAATTATTCAAATAAGGAATGTCAATTGTTATTTTAATTTGAACTTTAACACGGTGGCTGAAGTTTGATTTTCAAATTATTATTATTTCACATCTTGATTTTTGTTTACATTTAACGATACTGGTTATGGGCATGAAGATATCATTTATTTAACATAAAATACGATTTATAAACGTTTTATTAGTTGATATCTAGTCATCAAGAAAACGTAGAACCAAATGGGCTCGTTAGAGCTTCAGCTCTGCTTTGGTGCCTCTTAAGGTACCTAAATAAGCCACTACTTGTGCCTTGATCCACTTTATTTAGCCATTATTAGCCCGTTTACCTGTTAGAATTACTCATTTGTTATAGTAATAGTTAATAATAGTTAAAGTTGGTACCGCAGCGGCGGAATAGTACTAATCTACAAGTATGTTGTGGTTTAAGGTGAAGAACTCGATAATGCGAACTACCTCAGCGAACCTGTTTGCTGGGCGGACATTGGGGCATTTACCTCTCATAAAGACTGATAAAATGCACTAAGATTGTATAACCTAAAATATATTAACAAGAAAAAAATCAGTATTTTATGAACGAAATCTCCACACATACTTCCATAGATAAAATAAAAAATGTGTTTCAAGAGGCTTTATGCAAATATTTGTAGGTTCGTTAGTGAGAAATTAAAATAAAAAAAAAGCTCGACGTGTTTCCGCAAGACTAGACAGACGGATGTTTTTAATGAGGGAGGGCGCCGCGAAATGTTGAAAAAATTTCAATAGCTCTGGATGTACTGAAAAATAATAATACACAAAGGAGAGCGGCTTTCTAGATTTATTTTTGTACGAAGCTGCTAAAACTAATATGACATAACACTATGTGTACAGTTGGAGTAGTAGTTTGTTAGTTATACTCGTAGTAGTAGTAGTAGTTAGTCAGTAGTGAAGTGGTAGTAGTTAGTAATTTAACGCATTGCAAGGATTTGTTTGTTTTTAAATTCTAGAATTCCTTTTTTTTGGTCAATGACGCAAAATAATCTGTACAAAACAGTAATGAAACCATGGCGGAATTGTCTTTAAAACTTTTTTTTTACCCTTGATCTTTCATTTTATCGATAAAATGTTCCCATGAATTTTAAGTTTCCATGGTAATTGTTGTTTTTTATGCAATATCTTTTTTCCCGTTTATTAGTCATACCGGAAAAACGCCACCGATCAGCCCAAAAATTTTTAAAAACAAAAAAGTATAATATTCGATTTAAAATACATCAATACGTCTAGGTCTTGCCGATTTGTATGCTCCTAATATAGGTATTTAGTATTTAAAACATTATAAATAGTAAGGCAGAAGACTACAATCTTTATCAATTAAAAATGAACAAACTAACCTGCATTTGAAGAAGTCTAGATCCACCACCTTTCTCCATTTTAATATCACAAATTTGGACACAACTGGAAGATAGGAGTCTATCACGATTTTGAAATAAACAGTTTTTGTCGAAAATTGTGCACACGAATTAAAATTTACAATAAAATATTATAAAATACAAACACAACAATCACAAAATTTGACACAACAAATGACTAAATGCCAAAATATCTTTCCCGCGTTTAAAATCAAATATGGAACGGAGACAGATAAATAAAAACACCTTTGTAATTATTTATCATCGTAACGATAAAACGAGGCAACGGTCGCCGCGCGACTCAGCCAGCTGTTGTGGCGAATGCGTGGCGAGAGGCCGCGAGATGGCGTGGCGGGGCGGGCAGCCGGCATTATTATGCTCTGAGTAATCGACTGGATGCACTGAAATGCAAATATCTAACTAAAGGATCGAGAATAATACCCAATAACTCTATAGTTTTATAATATAATAAAACATTATTTGTTCTTAAGTAAGTTTATTATATTCCCTTTAATATAAAATAAAAATCTATATAAATGTCACCGACCTATTGTCAATTTCGTCAATTTATTGTCTGACTAGACGCTCTCAACAAATTGTGGAAAATATTCATTGCGGATTATTTGCGAACCCGCAGCCAAATACAATGACACAGATACACATTTATCGCAAAACTTATCGATCGTTAACCCAGGCCGGGTAAGTTAATCATGATTTTTGTAAAATGAATGCCCTCATTTTTTTATTCCAAATAATATTGATAGCGACATCGAGCGGAAAATTTAAAGCTAAGTTAAGCGCATAAGTAAGTAATATCCCGTGCTTATTTAGTTTCAAAGCTGTGCGATAGATGACACTTGCGACATGTTTTAAATTCCTCGGGTCCGGGATAGTATTTTAGTCGACTAGCAAGTAATTTAGTAACTAAACGTATCCGAATGAATAAATGCCTTGTTCGGATACTTGCTAGTTGCTACTCGACTAAAATACAATCCTAATGCGAATAAGACATTATAATGAGTTGCCGTGAGTTTGTCGTTCTACTACACACTAATTAAGATATATCGGGGTCTTATTTATTAAATAAAACAAAGTAATAACCCAAAGGCGTTTATTTTACAAAAGTTACATACAAACACTCATAATTTCTCAGTTGCCAGTGACATTCGTGACGTCACTGCTACGTTCACAGCTACGCATCTTATTTGTCAATTTCTCTCTAAATGTTCACACACTGCGACTTGATTAAATAAGGCTTGGCACTGTATTTTAAATAAAAACTTGGCGCACTTGAGACATACTATTTAACGTAACGCACAACATACACCATTAAATATAGTTGAAATTTAAGAAGATGAATACAATGAAATACATTTTTTTATAGAATGATACAGTGTAAATATAAATTAATTCGTATGAATTTAGAAAAAAGTTAGGATGATTTTTTACGACAAAAATCTTGACTCAAAAAGAGATGGCAGTGATTGTTCTAAAAACTTTTGTCTTAGACAAATAAGATTAATTTTTATAATGATTTTACTATCGGTGGACGTTTTTTCACGTTCTGGGACGCGGCTGTTGGGTTTTTGTAACTACATAAAGATAAAAATTTACATGGATAATTATAATTCTATTATTTTGGTTAATCGCAGTGTGTGTTTAATACTATTAACTAATCTAACAAACATCTATGTTTAAATCACTGGTATAGTTTTCTACACCTAAAAGAATAAAAGACTCAAAAAAATCCTCTTTCTGGGTTTTTCAGTTTACACCTTGTGAATTGGACACTTTATGTTTTTAATTAAATTAATTTAATTAGAAATATACCAGTGATTTAAATAATTGCTCACACAGCTTTTAATAGGCCACTAAGTTTGAGAAGTAATATTTTAGTTATTAAAACAATTATAATGTAATAGCAAAGTACAAGAAATGCTTTCTAGCAAATCAAAAACATTTTTAAACAAACATTTAATTCGTTAGTCGTTACAAAATAGATATAGTGAAAATTTTAACGTAATTGTGTAGGTATATTAAAACTAATTTTATAAGTTTTAGCTGTGCGAACAATTAAACATCAAAAAAACCTTTAATTGAATGAAGGAACACATTAGGGATATTAAAAAAATAAATTTTGCAAGCGTTCCATACAAAAATACGTTACTCTATAATTTTCACGACGAAACCAGCGTCAAACCACTTTATTGCTGCCTAATACAAATGTTTTCTTTGTTATCAATTGTACAAATTTATATAAAACTAAAAATTACTCCATTCGATTTTGTGCACGTATAATAAATATGTATTTAAAAAATCAACGTTTCGACCCTTTTTTTTTGAATAACTAATTGGAGTACTAATAAAAAATCCTTTTCTTAAGTAGCAGATTCGCTTCATAGACTTACAATTTCAAAACAAACTGCGCATAAAAACGTATTATAAGAAAACGTCAATATTAAACCTTTCCATTTGTCCACTATATGCAACTCATATAAAATTCACCCAAATCTGCAACGTTTACTCGCTTACTAATTATTACCTTACGTTATCTAATCTATAATATTCATTACACAATTTACTACAACATCTATAGTTATAATGCAACGCTCCATGTAAGTTATTTGGATAGTAATAAAATAAACAGCAACTTTAGATTAAATAAATTGACATCACAAATACGTGTCGTGTCATATTAAATTACTCCTTAACCCATGCTCTGAACTCAATTAAAATAATTCATTAATTTTTACAGACAATCATTAATATTTGAGGTTCAAAAATAAATTTGTAATTCTGGCAGTATTTAGGGAGTGCTGCATTACAACTTATTTGGCGGGACAAGGGACTATAATCGCGTTACCCTTGCCTAGGTACCACACAAATCAGGTATCAGGTAATATAATTTTAGGCAGTCTTTGGGTAGGTCGGAAGATTTTACAGCGATTACATACACGTTTCATATAATAATGTACTAATGTACACCAACCACGCCTTGTTATGCCGACCCATTTTAAATCAACGCACGATAATTGGACGATTAGAGACCTTTTAAAAATGAATTCAATTTGAGGAAATATAAGATAACATTCAAATGAATTTATTAATTGAAAGATCAATTCCTTTAGGCCTGATAATTTGTTTAACTACTTTCTCTCTTTTGCTTAACCTTTAAAACAAAAGATGCCACAAAGGACTTCGCTAAAAGCAAAATGTTTTCCGTTAAATTTATTTTATAACAAAAATCTAACTTAATACAGAAGTTAAGATCTCAAATTATACCATTTTTACCAGGTCTCTATAATTTAAGGTATTTCTCTACCGACCACGTTCACTACATGCTAACACCGACTTATATCTATAATACTTCACATTTTAAGGGGGTAAATACATTTAAATAACCTCACAATTGGTGTCATAAGGGATAAGCTTTACTTACTCTACTTAAAAAACGTAAAAGTATTGTTTTATTGGATCTTGTTATACTCGGTGTTTGTGCGATATATTTTTGTTTAATATATTGAAATGTGCACAGATAACTTCGATGAATACAACAAGATACATTACCCTGGTGTCGTGGCACGTAAAACATTCAAAAACTTTGACAAAATTTTACTTTTAAAGAAATGTTTTATAGTAACCTCACACGTGACGAAACAATTTTATCCAAGGTAAAAAATCAATATTTTTTTTATATTTCTTATATTTGATTTATAATTTGCCCAATCTTTAAAATTTTTCCGGGAAAGTTACAAACGAGCGGTGAACACGATTTGCCGGTGACATATGTAATACCAGTGACAGGAACTTATTTCAAAAATATAATGGTTTTAAATTAACAAATAATGGCAACACTGCAATGTTCTCCAGGTTAGAGATTAAAATTCAAAATTCAAATTAAAAAGTGCATCGCCACGTGCGCGGTTACCATATTATCAATTAAAGTGTCTTGAATAGTGTTTGCATTAAAATCAATATGCATAAAATGGAATTGTAGAATAAAATTCTATAGAAAGGTTTTACAGAGTAATAATTTGGTAACTTGTTATTCCCACGAATTGTCTACTTTGTAGGCAGTAAACCACTAAACTCATGGCTACACACATGTTCTATGACACAGTACGACTACGGTGCATGCAACTATCTATCAGAATAATGTTTTCGTCGATTCGAGTGATCGGGAAATATGTATCTTTATCCCTTGTGTTCCAAGGTATAAAATTCATAAGAATTTTCGTGTTTTACACATTATTTTTTGTATTGAGTTATTTGGCACATGATTTGATTCGTATATTTCGTCACCTGCACTTTACACGCTTACCTTTGAGCAATATATTGACGGTTTGTTTTTAATTGCAAAAAGGAGAAATTCATCTAAAGTTCAGGGCAGAATTTTGTGTCTTATTTTTTAAGCTGACATTTTTTTTTAACTTCCCTCTGAACAAAAGTCTGTTTACTGTCGTTTACCATCGTTTACTGTTAAACAAAATCCTTTCACTGTATGATCATGAAGACAGTCCAACATTAAATGTCATGGAAGTCCTTTCGAAGTTGTTATTCCGTAATATAATTGATCTCTTGAGTAGCTGGAGACTTTCCTAGAACAATCTATTGCTTGGACAAGTCTCTACTTCCAGTGTTTACATCATGAAATCACCACAATCGACGCCAAAGTCCCAGTCATCAGAAGTGGTCGCCGTGTCGTCGTACTCGGCGAGCGCCTGTTCGTACGCCGCGGCCTCGTACGCGGTCACTCCGTCCAGCATGGAGCAAGCCTGGGACACGTTGGTGTGGTGCATGATCGGCATCGCGTGGAGGGTAAAGTCCTCGCCCTCCTGCGACCACATCAGACCTGAAACGAAATGTATATAATACATCATGGTGTTTTCTTTATATTGTTTGACAAACACACAACATCGATGATTTACTAAATCTACGTTTCCGAACTCTTCTCTAATTCATGTTGATATTATGCACCCCGCACGACGCGGCGCTTCTGCAGCTCCTGTCGGGTTAATATTTACGCTCACGATTGCGGGAGCCTGGAACTTTTCTTAACTAAAACAATAAGCGACCAGAAGAGCCGGGAACGAAGATAGCTGGCCTGTACAAAAATTCTAGCCACAGACAACAAAATCACATTAGACCATTACCGATTCCTTCTCGCCTGCAGAGCGGTGGTCGCCGCCGGCAGCACTACGGACAGTAGTATTAGAAGGGAATCAGTACTTACGGCCGTTCCACACGCCATTGGGCTGCGTCGCCCAGCCCCAGCCCTGGCCCCAGGCGAGCTCGTGGCCGAGCTGTCCCGCCAACGCTACAAAACGGAGAAGTGGAATGCTATCAGAGACTCACGGCCGGCCTACGATGGTATAGCCTAGCCACCGCGCGCGCCGTCGTCTCGCCATCTCTAAGGGAGGAATGAGAGGTGTGAAGTACTCACGTCCGCTCCACACGCCATTGGGCAGCGTCACCCAGCCCCAGCCCTGGCCCCACGCCAGCTCGTGCTCCAGCTGCCCCGCCAGCGGCACCTGCCGCTTGATGACCGCCACCAGTCCGCGACCCTCCAGCGCGCTCAGCGCACTGCGGGTACTCCTCGTGTACATTTCTGACGACGTTGCTACGAAACAAAATTCTAATAAACATCTAGCGTACGTGATTAAAGTCGAATTGGTGTCGGAAATACACTCGCGAAAATATAGGTGCCTAATTTTTATTATTTGTTTACTTGCAATTTTTAATTCGCCCAAACAGCGACGGGCGATCAGTTTTAAGTTTATTAAATAAAGTTGAAAATTCCATCAGGGCTGTATGAACTTGTTGACAACTACCGAGCCCCGACTGTACTTAATTAAAAAGTCCATCTAAAAATCCTTTTATCCGGGCTACATGAAGCATCAGCGCTGTACTATTGTTCGGGATTTCGGGAACATGGCTTCCCCATTACGAGTTGGGAACTCGCGCTGGGAACGGGGAAAACTTTGCAGAGTTGTCATCGCACAGTTTTTATACGCTCGCGATGCCATTCACAACACCTATTAATTAAAAATTGCATTGAACAGTAGTCAAGTTTTGCTTGCTATTTTTAATAAGGCACACGACCTTCAAATTGCTTAAATTTAGACAGTGGCCTTAATATTGTATTCAACCTCGATTTCTTTGTAATCAGTGTTAATTTTTTTAGATAACGATACAGTTTAACCTGCATAAGCGACAGTACAAGGGACCGCGATATTTATCTCCCTTATAGAGGTTTCCCGCTTATCCAGGTCTCGCTTATTTAGGTTTGACTGTAGTACTAAAGTATAAAATTATCAATTATCTAATTCCATAGATAAGTTACGTAACAACAGTCTTTTCTCGTAACTCCGTCGTCCTGTTAGCTTGCGAACCTAATTATAACAAAAGCTCTATTTTATGTAATAGAAAACTCGATATTGAAAAGAGAAATTCAAGTTATTTTCTTTTGAAGAAAAATCCTTTTAACTCTTGAACATTGAACACTTACATTAAGAAAAATTGAGAATTTTTAAAATGAATGCATTCTATACATTAAGGATTTTTTAAATGTTAAATAAGTTCTTAAATATTTAATTTAAACTGATGGGAAAAAGAAAAATAGGATTACTTACTCAAGTTCATCTTATCACAGATAATATAATATATACAGATACCCCATCCCATACAAAGAAAATAAGCGTCCAAATTTAAATAAGCAGTACTGCTTATTTTAGTGTCAAAATATCGTGAGGAGAAAACGCCACCCAATATGCAAGATGGCGCTATTCTCAATAAACGAAAGAAAATTAATTAAAATAAACGTCACGCGCCAATGTTCGGTACGGTTGACAAAAGCGGTTACATAATTAGTTTTAAAAATAATTTATTATACGATGGGCAAGGAGCTAAGGACCTTGGTTTACTTCTCAACAGCAACAAGTCATATGTCGTTGGAAAGGTCTTTGCTTATACATTATTTTTTGTATAAATGTAAATTGTAGCTTATGGGGTTCTCGAGTTATTGTTAAAAATAATAGCAAAATGTACAATTTCAACTTGCTTCTACTTAGAGCAGACTTACATCTATTGTACTGAAGTTTGTCAGTATTTACAGGTAATAGATAATTTTATGATACAAAAATTATTAATTGTAAAATTATAAATGGGTAGTGTTAGCTGACGGTACTTACTACGGTCACGAGTACGCGAGTCCCGACGAGGACCGACGCGGTCCGAGGTGAGAGAGAGGGATGCTCCACGGAAATAATTTTGCGATCGAGTTATAATATTATATTTAGAATGCAAAGACATTAAAATATTGAGACCGGACACCGCAATAAAAAATTTTGCTTGAATATTTTTTTCAAGATGATTACTAATAGTAAGGTCGAAGAAAAAGTAAACAGAACGTGCTATGTAACAACAAAATTGTTGTATTTATTTCACTACAGTTAATTTAGCCTCAATTATAACTAAAATCTTCCTACCGGGGACTGGAAAAGACCTCACCCATCACGTGTTTCCGTTTGATACTAGACTTTCTGACCACCGTATAATTATAATATTTTAATTTATTTTGCTTATACACGTACATATTAATCAAATATATCAAATATCGTCCGGTCTATTATTATAGTAGTTCTTTGTTTCTCTCAGCATATGAGTAAACTGTAAAGAAGACAAAACTTCTATGGAATTTCAAATTGGAATTTCATTTTATTAGGGTTGTCACAATAGGTTGATACAAATGAAACAATGTATGTGTTAATTTCTTTCAACTCATTTCAAGTTTAAGCGTCATGTTAACCCTGGATACTACCGGTGCCGCACACACACGTACCACATACACACATTTGACAGAAGCTTAGTTCAGATAAACACCATTAGAGAGCGCAATAATTAAATTAGTACATAATTAAGAATTAATAAAATTTTACAAAGGCTTAGTGTTACGTGTTATTTGATGTTTAAAGTAATACTAAATAAAGTAAATTTTAGTTTATTGTGGTTTTCAATTTGATAAATTGCCGCGTTCGTTTCCTAATTTCAATACTCTGCTCGTAACCCCATCTAGTGAAAAAAAAATAAACTATAAAACTTTTGTATGGAATGGAACCCCGTGATCTTATTAAAATTATAATAAAATTTATTACAAGATAAAGTTATTCCTAACTTTATTAAAATATTCCTCTAAGTTTATAACTGTATTTAGTTATGTCACTTAATCTATACTAATATTATAAAGGGAAAAACTTTGTATTTTGTATGTATTGAAATAACTCAAGAACTACTGAGACAATTTCCATATTTTTTTCACCATTACAAAGCTAAATTATCCCCAAGTAACATAGGCTATATTATTTAATTCCACGCGGACGAAGTAGCGAACAACAGCTAGTATCTAATGAATTAATAATATATATTTTATTGCGACGTAGGGCGTCGATTATCACGGCTCGATATCATTTCCCCGTTATTCGAAGCGTAAACTCGATTATTCGCGTTTCGAGTCACTTGTTTTATAAATTGTTGCTCGCTTTCTTATTAATTTGATAGAAAATCGATTTCAAATTACGGAAACATTCACAATAGAATTCCGGGGATTGTTGAATTTTAATTTGTTACAGTTCTCATAAAGATTTTTAAGTTGGGCTATCAAACGACAATATTTTAAAATCCTTAAGTTTCTTTTTTTTTTAAAGTTAGATAAGTAAATCTTATGACTATATTTTACCTTCTAAGTCTATTTAATGAATTAAGTTTCTGCATTAAAATAACAACTTTTTGTTTATTTTCTGAAGTCACGAATATTTCCTTGGCTAAGCTTTCGTCTAGGCTTCCTAAAACACCTATTCCAATGTATCAAAGTTATATATCTGTACTTACGTCTGACTCTAACAGTTGGCTTCTTGAAGGCTGTGCGGAGGTAGGGCATGGACATCACCAGCTCGATGTGCGGCGGCGGCGGCAACTGGGAACGTAACGTATACCACTTTGAAATCTTAAAACAATCACTTAAGAAATACAGTCGAAGCTGGGTAAACAAGGGACCGCTATATTTATCTCGCTTAAAGAGGTTTCTCTCTTATCCAGGTTTGAATGTACTAATATCTAGTTTTTTTACTAATTTGGGATATATTTGAACCGATGGGCATAAGGTAAACTTAATCGTTTAGTTTAAAGTATTAATTAACTTAATGCTTTAACTTTATTTAAATAAAAATATAATTAATATTCGGAAAACTGTATAATATTTTTAACAGCGCAAATATTAACTCAAATATTGTAAAAAATAAATTGACTAAGGGTACTCAATAGCTTATTGGCGTATTGGCACTTAATAAACGTCATTACTGAGGGAAGTGCGCTGCGAATTCCGATCATGCGACAGGGTTTATTAGGGTCCTTACGACCCTTGCTATTGGACCCTCGATGAAATAGCCATCTGGACCCGTACTAATTTGCTCCCTATGATGTTCAATAACTAGTTTGGGGGCTATTGCTTTTGCCCAAAATACCCTTATAGCTATCAATAGTAAAGTTATACGATACAACATATTTTTATCATACTGAGACACACAGTCATAATGGTTAATCAAACAGTATCTTAGGGACTATTAAAATAGCTGTAGGAACGACTTTTGAAGCAAAAAAAACTTTATTGTTCGTTGTTGTCAAGCCTTGAACGCATTAGGATAGGTATTTCAGTCGTGTAGCAAGTAAGTAATTTAGTAACTAAACGTGTCCGAACAGGTACAATTTAGTAGGGTAGGTTAGTAAATCCTTTGTTCGGATACTTGCTACTTGCTACTGGACTAAAATACTATCCTAATGCTAACAAGGCTTCAGATATAGTAGTGTGTAGTTCGACCCACGATGGGCTCCATTTTCCTCAACTCCACGACTAGCGTATATTTTGCGTGACTTCACACATATCTTTGAATTTCTTCCCCGATATGTGCAGGTTGCATCACGTTGATTGTTAGATATATTATATTACATTTTTTATAAAGTTAAGTTAAAATAACTTACCGTCTTTGATATCGCGGCCACCCACTCCCTTTGTAAGCGTTAATAAAAATACAAAATCGCATAAATCAATATAAAAACACAATCCCAAGTCTAACCTAAAAATATAGTTTTTCAAAGAATTATTTTCTTATCTTCTAATCTATATCCTTCAAAATACGTTAGCATGTCTAAAATAAACAGGTTTATCCGCTTAATCCGTTCTCAATTAAATAATAATTAATTTAATAATTAAGTTATTAATACTTTTACGAGTACACGTGTGTTAGTTTTATAAGTCCACGTGCAATACGCGAACGCATTGTAACCAGTATTAACCTTGACATTTGCCAGTGTATCAGGGTACGTGTTATTAAAAAATGTATATGCAGTTATTGCTTTAGATTGTATGAATATTTATGAGTCGAGGGCTCACGGTACGCTGGCCACAAAGCGGTGCAAACGAGTTGTATAGTAACGCCCTCTGCCGGTTACCCGTGGGATTAATTCCACTTCTCAACTATTTACAACGCTCGTTACAGCCGTCTTTGACGCTTCTATACGTTTTATTTTCAATATTCGTTGCATTTCTGTGGTAATGCGCTTTAAAGCCACACCAGGATAATATTTTAGTCGAGTAGCTAGGTACTAAACAAAGGATTTACTAATTTACTCTACTAAATAAACTTTTTTATTATGCGGAAACTTATAAGTGGTTTGATATATGACTAAAATGTTAATTATTAAGATAATTGTCAACCGTTTGTTTCCCGAAAAATATAAAATAAAATAAAATAAAATGTCGCTGTTCGGACACGTTAAGTTACTAAAAATCTTGTTACTCGACGAAAATACTATCCCGGTGTTTACAAGGCTTAAGAGTCGACATACATGGTATTGAGGGAATACAGTTGACGCTATACACGGACCAAAGTCGTTAAACATTGCTGTCAGCGGTATATCGATAGACAAAAAGATAACAGGGGAACAAGGTGTTGAATAAAACAGAATTAAACAAAAGAAAACGATCTTTTTTACTAATTATACAATTTTGTGACTCCACAACTCTCCTTGTACAAATGTAACTTGTTGTAATTGCCCTTGAAAATTGAAAACGAACAATCCCCGGAACATACTCTACCCTTTCGAACAATGGACGTTTCAAATCATTGTGTAGTTTGATTTATAGCTTTAAGTGACATTTTCCTTATCAAGGGTCCGCATGAGAGGTGATGGATTATGAACATTTCCTTGTTCCCTCTCAGAGACAGGCGTCACGTTGCCGTCACGTTGCCGTCACGGTTTGGACCCAATTATTGTAAATAATGGTGCGGTCTCCCCTTACTGTGCCAAGGACGACGATTCTTGTTAACTCTTTATATTTACGCAATATTATTATGAAAATTATAGCTGAAAATGTACATTAGTAAGTCATTTAAAGTAAGAAAAGGTTAGCATTAACGATGAAAAGAGAAAGAGGATTCTTTAGAAAGGAAGAAAAGAAGTAAGAAACTAGCGACACTAAGGATAAAGAATCTGTCTTAGATACTAAATGGTTTACTATCTATTTTAAATTTCTTTTTTACTTGAATGCCTTTAATAGTAGCATAAGGCGATAAATAGATCAAAGTCCTAAGAATATTTATTACAAACACTAATAATGCTATAAATCTAACATAAAAAGTGCCATTTGAAACGGCAATATTTCAAAGCACTATATTATGTTGAAAAGAAAAACGTAGCGGCAGACTTGTTGAAATGATGACGTCGTAGTCTGTAAATAACGTGACCAGACGTCCCGTTGTGAACGGGACTGTCCCGTTTTTCAGTCATGTGTCCCGGTGTCCACGGAACAATTTCAAGCCAATAGTCGAGCCGGCCGGGGCTGGTGTGCGAGAGCGAGAGACGACAATAGCCACGGGAGTGGCGAAAACATTATCGCTCGCGCTTGACTAGTTTTCTCTTTCGCCCTGTTCACGAAATTAGTTCTAGAGATGGGCAAAATACGTGATTCATTGAAAATTTTGATCACGTCTTGCACCCTCCCTAGCTGAAAACTATAGTTGTCCCGTTTCTAGTCCAAAAAAATGGTCACATTATCTATAAATAAAAAGGGGCAAACTTCAGAATTCACAAACAAGTGATATAGGTTTATTACAGGGTGAAAGTTCTCACAAACTACGTCGTTGTTGTAAAATATAACTCGCAAACAAAAAATAATGTTTACTATGATGGGGTACGCGATGTAAAGGTGTTGTCACACTGGGAGAGAGGTGAAAAAATAAAGTCTAAGTTACTATGTTATTCGTCGAAATTAGGGTTGAATAAGTAACCAGTTTGATACTTAAAACTATAGGGAATCATTTAAATAAAACGATTTTAATAAATTATTTTCTACATTTAAAACAAGACAGCGTACAAAAATAACATTATCATCACGGCCATAATGGAAAGTTCCACTAGGATTCAATGGAAAAATACAGCACTTTAAGTCTGTACCTAAGAAAATATCATATTTCAAAAGAAATCGAACAAATATGTAAATATGCGCAGTTAACTTGTACAAGCTTTTTTCAGATATATTGTTTATCAAACGAAAGAATGTTTGCACACACAAAAAGTATTTATCTAATACAGTAATAGTCCTGTATTAGCTTACTCTATTATAAACGATAAAAAATAACAATTTAATGGAATAATAAGCGAACAAACGGTTCAAGTCATTTCCGATGAATATCAACAAACACATGAGTTATTTGAGTTTAACGTGTTATTCAAAGAAGGATATAGATTTAGGCAAAAAAGCTAAAATATAACATCCACGTGATCTGCTGATTTACTGCTAACAATTACCCTACGCTTTCATTAGACCGAGTTCTTGACAAAAACGGACATACGCCGAAGCAAAATATCCGTTTTGATCGCGAACGTGTGTAAGACAGAGAACAAAAAAAGTTATTAACATCGTCTTCTTACCTCATTTCGGCGTCAGATTTCGCCAGCATCCAGACAACACGTCCAGGGTCCCTTCTGGAGCCGAGTGCCATCAGTTGGGACAGTTTGGCTCCAGGCGGCAAGGCAGGCCGCTTCGGCACCTGACCAGTCCATGTAGAGATGGCTAACATTTCTGGACTCTCCTTTACGAGGTGTTTTTGAGTTGCGAGACATTTCCCGGACGCGTCCTGTGAAAGATATGTTTAGAAGTTATATTTAGGGAACAAACCTTATTGGTATTAAAGTATTAAATTTTAATTGATGAAGGATTATTTTCCAAATACTTAATTAAAAAAAAACAGACTTAAAGTTATTATTCTTCTTGTAAGTTCTACTTCAGGGTACTTAAGGTTACTTAAAAAGGGCCATAGGGTATAGCTTATTTAGTCCAGAATTCAGACCAAAAGTAACAAACACATTTATTATACCAGACGCTTATTGTCTTCTAAAGATAACTAAACATAAAATGGCCGTATTCATTATAAGTCCTTAATTTCGTATAACGTAATGAAATAAGCAATAAAATGCTCTGAGACGAGTGGCTCATTTGAGTGAGACTAGAATAATTTAAAGGCAAGCTGTGAGCGCTCCTCTAATCGATATCAGATAAGATCTAATCAAGAGGGGTTAAGAACTTTTTCGATAAACGCTTTCTGACTTAAATACTATAGCAGTGAAATAATATAGATAATAATTAGTTTAGTTGTCTTTAAATAGATTAATTTTTCGCTTTATGTACAATTAGTCATGTTAAAACTTGCCGTCTAACGATGTTTCTTGTTAAATGTCAGAGCTGGATCCTCGCGATACAGGCTGCGCCTAGTGCGAGGATCCTGGATCAATTTGTTCTAGGTATTTCATATGACAATAAATCATTTTTCACTTTTTCATAGATTAAACGAAAATCTATCATGTCGCCTATCTAAATATACATTAACTGCTGACTATTCTTGGCTGCTAATTACTTATTGGATAGACAACCGTCTGTTGTAATCCATATTTAATAATATCACTGTGAGAAAACTGTTAACGAAATAATTTCTAAAGATTCTCATATTGCTAACATATTTTAATTGGAAAAGTTTTCATTCTCAAGAACGTTTACAAGGTCGCTATTGAACTTACTAGAAACTGATTAAGTCCTACTTTTTAGGTATTCACTTTTAAAAATAATTGCTATGTAATAAAGTTAAATATTATGATCATATTATCCCGTGTAGAAAGTTCTAAGTTTAAGCGTTTCTCTTAAGGTTAAAAAGGTTAAAGGTTTCGACTCATGATGGGCTCCATTTTCCGCAACTCCACGACTAGCGCGTATTTTGCGTGAATACACATATCTTTGAATTTCTTCGCCGATATGTGCAGGTGGCATCACGATATTTTCCTTCACCTAAGTGCGTCGGTAAATATGTACATATGAAAATCGAAAAACACATTGGTACATTGCGGGATTCGAACCCGGGACCTGCAGTTTCTCTTGTCCCGATTCTGAATATGGTCAAATACATTTTTGATAAGACTGTGATATATATAACGTGACCGTTTTTTTTCTTACTCAAAACGGGACAACTATAAATTTCAGTCTGATTTAGGAGGGTCGAGACCAACATTTTCATCTTATCGACGAATCACGTATGCCCATCTCTAGAACAAATGTCGGGAACAGAGCGAAAGAAAAAAACTAGTCAACAAAGCGTGATCGATAACGTTTTCGCTACTGCCTGCCGGAACGACTATCCTAATTTTCGCGCGGTTTCCGATAACGGGACAATTTGGCGCCCCACAGATAATTCCGTAAAACGGGACAGTCCGGTTCAAAACGGGACATCTGGACATGTTAGTAATATACTAAGTACAAAAGAAATATTTTTAGAATGAACATAGTATTAAACTGAGTACCGTCAAAGGCAAAAATATATACACCACAAAGTCTTATAAAACGACACGATGGACAATATCATAAATATATAAATATCTAAGTGTCCCTAAATATGTACAAATTGTGTGGCTGTTAACTATGACGCAATAAATGCAATAATATGCATTTATCAAAAGAAGCTCTTAGCTATTTCCATATTTATGATATTGTTGATGGTGATTAGGGTTTGCAATCCCGCACTGCTGGATCCCGCAGTATCTTGCGGTCATCCATGACCAACACTATATGAAACCAGCGAAAATAATTTTTCTGTCCCTCTATTTGTTGGGTAAATCTATATCTATACTAATATTATAAAGAGAGAAACTTTGTATTTTTGTATTTTTGGATTTTTGGATTTTTGTATTTTTGTATTTTTGTTTGTATTGAAATAACTCAAAATCTACTGAACGGATTTCGAAAATTCTTTCACTATTAGAAAGCTACGTTCTTTGTGTCTAACATAGGCTATAATTTATTTTTAGAAAAGGTTAGGAAATAGGAATAAACAGCGCATTTCTGGACCCTGTCGCAAAATTTCATTAAATTTCCTTTTCATTGGCTTACGCTGGCTAAACCGCTCGAGTTATATAAAAATGATGTATGAGACATTTGTAGATCTAAAAAAGTTCTACAAAAAAGTCAGCGATGGCATATGTTTATCTTTTACGGTTTTCTCACAATAATCACTTTTTGTTTTATAAAAATCAATTAAAATATGCACTTAATTTGCCGCGTTTTTTTTTGGTTTAAATATTAATCCTTATCCAAATAAATGTGTTTGTTATCAGGAGAATTTAATGTAGATTAAAATCGTCCTTAACCGTATTTAAATCTGACGAATAGTTTAGAAGATATCACGAACACAAGTTATAAAGGTAACCGAAAAATCATCTCACGAGCCGGCCGTGGTAGAAAATGCAAAAGAATTCTGATATTTAATTATTTAATTGAGTACATATCAAGCAAGTATAACATTTTTTCCAATCCGAAATGGGGGTTTGAAAATGGTTCATTTCGAAGCATCCATTATTACTGTTACAAGCTATTGTCTGTAACTTTTGTTCTAGACAAGATTTTTTAATTCCGTAAAATATAACAAAATCTTTGGACCTTACATCAAATAGAAAAAAAATGGTTAAAAATTTCGACAGTGTTCCGTTTTAAATACTAACAGTTTGGCGATCAAAGTACAATGTTGCGTTTTCACAATGTAGGTTGATACCTACGCTACTTAGATGATGCAGTTCAGTGTTCAGATTCCTGTCGTACGGCTGAACGTCCGATGGTAGAATGGTGATGGTGAATTATTTCATGTAATTCCTGCGCACACCCTCCAAAATGTAGCCGGTAGAACACCGAGAGACTGGTCACTTTACGCCACTTTACGCCAGTGCTTAATATTGACTAAATTTAGTTTTTGGTCACCGATAAACTTTTTGGCCCGCCTCTCCACTGAATCCAGGGGTGCGAGTTGGTATTTGGATGTAGCTGCCCAGATGTGACAGCAGTATTCCACACACGGCCAGATATGTGCTATGTACAGAATAAAACGCTGTCCCGGTGTGAAGTCCTTGGTAAGGACTCCGGGCTTCCTAGCAGCTACCTTTGCCTTAGACTCAATGAGCTATCCGAAGATAAGATTCATGGTTAACATTAAACACCACGCGGACGAAGTCGCGGGCAACTGCTAGTAGTTAATAAATAAATAGCCGTACTTTCAATAAAATCAAATACTTTCTTTTCACTCTATCAGAATAAAAACTAAATAAGATTTCGCGGTGTGCAAAATGTCGCGAAACCGGCCCAGTGTGAGCAATTTTGATAAAAATAATAGATTTTAGGGCTAATCCTTCTTAAAGCTGGTTGCTGAGAATATTAAAGCGATAATTTGATTAATTTTTCATCGGGTGAATTATATAGACGCGAATTCAGTAAAATGCTGCGGGATCCCGCAGTGCGGGATTGCAAACCCTAATGGTGACGTTTTATGAGACTTTGTGGTGTATATTTTTGTCTTTGACTGTACAAGACTGTACAAAAAATGTCAAATAAATGCGTAGATATTGCCTTTATCAGTCGATTGAATTTATTCAATTGAGTGGAGCTTTAGTTTGTCTTAAACAAACTTCGGCAACAAAGCTGCAGGCTGAGAAATCGAACGGCGACTGCTCTGTTGGCACACGAATTGGAAAACTTTTAAGCTTCCATTCAGCTTACGTGAAATCACTATTAAACTATCTGAACAGTTTCAGACTGATAGAAGTTACTACGTTTTTTTGTTTTTAAAGTTTAATAGGCTTTAATTAAAGTGTTATAACAATGTAATCTAACTGTCACACTCAGAGTCGTTTAGGCGAATTTTAATGCTGGCGTACTGGCCATCAGCGCTGACGGACACAATGTATCAACTTCTACGGACCTTTTTAGAACGCTTTATAGAAGTCTACTGACACTATAGTCGCTGACACCAAAACCAGCCTTCAGCATCACTTAACCAAACCTTTAACTGACTCTGAGTGCTTAGATCTTTAACAATGTTACACTTGATTAGAGAAATACAATAGAAGTAACAATCATATTGTGTAGGGAAAGAAATCCAAGTGAAGGGTGCTCCGCCAACACAAGTATTGTACAACGTGGAGAGCCGCTGACCTCGGACACCGCACTGTCGCTTCACGAATCAAGGTAAAAAGCCCACTCTATGACTCTTTTAAATTGTTACGACTTTTACTTATACGATATACAAAGGATCCAAAATGGTATTTATTTTATAACCTTAATCATTCATACTAAGGAAATAAAGTATTTTTATTCGTATTTAATATTTTAAATGTAATTTTGACAAACTCTCGAAAACTTTGCCTGTTATGTAGTTTTAAAACTTTTTTCTCTGCCTGTTTCTATTAATCATAGATTTTTTCATATTTAATTGAAATAGTTTAAAACATAACTACAAACTGTGTCACTATTAATTATTAAATAATGAAACTCGTATTGACGTGGGACTCTGGGAACATAAAATAGTTTGTGATAGTTCCCACTTCTGTTTTAGTGCCGTGTACGGCACTTAATTGTAACTTCAGCTTTATCTGTGCACTTAACGATCAATTAATACTACGATATAACTTAATATCTAATTTTAGATTGACTTTTATTAAGATAATTTATTTCTATACATTCTCTACATTTTTTTATAGGAGAAGGGGTAAGCGAGCAGCGGATCAACTATTGGTCCGACGCCCACGGACAACTGCAATGCCAGAGGAACCACAAATGTGTTGCCGGCCTTACTAACTGATCATCATCATCATCATCATCAGCCTATCTCTGCCCACTGCTGGACATAGGCCTTCTATAATCTAAAGATAGGTAAGATGAATAAATAAGGCCCAATATTAATCTAAAGATTTTTCTATGAAACAATTAAACTCAAAAACTACTTGACCGATTTAAAAAAAAGAATTGTTATAATGCTACATTATCCCTGTGTGATATAGGCTACATTAATACTAGTTGTTGCGCCCGACTACGTTCGCGTGGATATAAAAAGATAGTAAGTAGTATTGTTATTTTACTCTCTGTTCTATATATGTGCCAAATTTAATTAATGTAATAAAATATGATTGCTACGGAATTCCTTAAAATACAAGTACCCGAATATAACAGCCTCTTACTTTGTGTCTCTTTTGGTACTTGGAATTTGATTTTATAATAACAAGTGAATAGCTTTACTTTGTAGAGGCTCTTGTGGGATGTAACAAGCGGTGAGAGCACTCAATAGTCTAAGATCCATGGTAATGGAGTGCCGGGTTCGACCTCACCGCTCGAGGGCTCCTAATGAACGCTGCGTCGCATTATACAAGGAAATGAAAGCCGAATAACTTCAAAACATACAATTTCGTAAGCAATTTTCTATTAATAATTTATCGATAATATTGTTTTTTTTTACACGATATCTATTAAGGTCATATCTAGGTAAAGCTGATATCATTATTCCGTATTAATATTCCTGTGATGCTGTGTAGATATATATTTTTAATAGTCTAAAATTGTTGTTTTTTTATCAGAGAAGGGGGCAAACGACCGGTTGGACCGAGGTGATCTTCGACGCCCATGGACATTTGCAACACGCGAGGAAAACTTTATTATCAAAGTCGGAAAAGATTAAAAAAAAAGAATTCCGTAGATTAAGGGTAGGCAACGCATCTGCAATTGTAGATGTCTATGAATAGAGTAGAGCAGTCGCTTCGCTATTTCAGCGAATCCAGGTGGCCGTTGCTCGTTTGCCACTTTTTAATATTAAAAAAAAACAAGTAAAGATACACAGAAAAGAACACTTTCTTTTTGTTCTATAGTTGGTATAATTACGTTTCATCTCTTCTAAGTACTTGGTTGAAAAAATAAGTCCTCATACAAAAAAACACCGTTTATCCAACAATCGGGAGTTTGTTAAACGACACTGAAAATATTACAGGGGAAACGTCTCGTGTAAACTGATTTCGCATATATTTGTGGTACAAGCTATAAGCTTGCAGCTTTTTGCACTCTTTTATCTTTTCTCTCTCTCTTCTCTTTTATAATCTCCGCTTGGTAGTAGCAGTAGGTGTGAGTAGTGAGGCCATCCTACTCCCCTAGGGTCGGCGCGCCAAGATTTTGTCCTCCACGTTAATCTAACACTCTTTTATAACCGATCCGAATATCTTAAATCCGCAAACGTTAGCAAAAACATTATCAAACATATTACGGGATAGGTTTAAATGACATTACGCTATGTGCATTGCAATAATAAGTAAAGAATAAAAAACAGTTTTTCAGGAAAAACATTCAATCCACAAGTTAGCTTTAAGCTTTCCTTTGTCAATACTTCTATATAAATATTATAAAGAGGAAAACTTTGTACTTTTATATGTATTAAAATAACTCGAGAGCTACTGGGCCGATTTTAATAATTCTGCCACCATTAGAAAGATACATTATCCCCGAGTAACATAGGCTATATTTATTCTACGCGGACGAAGTCGCGAACAACAGCCAGTTAACAATATTCCGTAAATATTTTTTAAAAGTATCATTTTGATTAGACTAGGCCGACTACAATTTTTTTTATTATTTCCGCTCTAAGCTAGTCACTTGTACAGGTCGCGTCTGCTAAAGTTATTATAAGTTTTTGTCGCAGTAATCCAGAACGAGCGCGCCCGCCCGGCTGGATGTAACTCGTTTTGTGCGGAATGGCTGACTCCGGGACATTGGGCACCGGCTCTGATTTATGCCCATACCTTGATACTTTATCTTAAAGATGTTCTGAAGTTGGGGATTTATAGATTATGGCTTTAGTTATCTAAATTAAGGTATATCATAAAAAAATAAAAGATATTATATTACAATAGAATGGTTCCAATTTCTGTTTGTAGTGTCTAGCTATAGTGGTAGAGCCTGCTTCAACATCTTCGCACAAATTGGCCGGCTTGCCTGGTAAAATACCACGACCACACGGTAGACAGGCGTCAAATAGAAGCTATTCCGTGTTTCGGAATCCTCTTGCTGTCCGTCTCCTCCTCCGTAGATTAAGGGTAGGCAACGCATTTGCAATTGCATATGTCTATGGGCAGCGATCGCTTCGATTTTTCAGCGAATCCAGGTGACCGCTTGCTCCTTTGCCCCTTTGTAGTATATAAAAAAAGTTTTAAATTTTAAAACAAATTCAGAAGTCACATCTCAATTAATATTTGTCTATAATTTGTATGATTGCATCAAATAATCGAGATTTCAATTTATTTAAATGGTTAATTCATCTAGCGGTCGTCGACGAATAAATACAAAAAGTATCCAATCAAATTAAACGAATATTTGATTTTATAGCGATACTGCCACCGCACCGCGCGTTTCACGACATTTTGAAGATTAATATTTTATCTGTGCCCATGTCACAGTTCCACTTGACAGAGTTCAGCTGTTGACCCACTTTTAAATGGACCAGTCGAGCAAACTGCCTAGACTTTCCAACTAGCATTGAATATTTTTTAAAATAAATATTTTAACATAAAAGTTAACTTGTATCGTTGACTATAAAACCAGCACATTGTGTAAATAATTAACTAATTAGTTTTTCATTTCTAACTTAGATTTATAACATGGTTCACAACAAAAAACTATAGTCGGATTCGAAACCATATCTTAATGCTGGCGTAAGACGGAAAAGAACAAATTATGACTAAATGTAACATATTTTCCTTACATAATAAACAAATTCTGTGTCATTAATCTGATCCCACGATATCAAGCTGGTAATAAACGACGTGCTCCGTCGAATATTCGATGAGTTCAAGATGGCCGCCGGCATAAATTGTCATCAATAACATGGCAGTGCGGCGCTGCCGTTGACATCTGGCTGAATGACTGATGGCGGGAAAAAGTTAGCAATATTGTTTATGGTACAGATTTACTACGAAATTTACCAGGCCATAAAATCTCAAAAAAAAAAAAAAAAAACTACGAAATTAATAACATCTAAGATATGCATATGTTTTAGAGGAGACTAGTATAATAATTGTTATTATTTATTCTATCTCCCTCTGA
Organism: Papilio dardanus tibullus; assembly: GCA_013186455.1. Classification (NCBI taxonomy): domain Eukaryota; kingdom Metazoa; phylum Arthropoda; class Insecta; order Lepidoptera; family Papilionidae; genus Papilio; species Papilio dardanus. The sequence continues at coordinate 78,055 of QDHC01000254.1, read as the reverse complement.
AACTTAATATCGAAGTTTTGTCTTTGTTTGTTTTAAAGGTATTGAAAGGGATAAGAATATGTTACATAGATGCTTTTCGACACTTTGACATTCGGACTGTCAAAGTCTCAGCTGTAACTTTTCGTCCCCATGATTAATAACTCTTGGAGTGATCATGCCGTGTCCTCTCGGAGACACCTGTCTCACAGACTGATTGCTCTCACTTAGCGAAGATTAAATCGCGCCCGTCTTCCGAATGACAGATATTTCCTAAATATAAATCGAATTTTTAACTTCGACAGATATTCGTATCATGATTAAATAATTTGTTACTAGCTGTTGTGCGCGACTTCGTCCACGTAGAAGTAAATAATATAGACTATGATACTCGGGGATAATGTAGCTTTCTTATGGTGAAAGAAATTTTGAAATCGGCCCAGTAGTTCTTGAGTTATTTCAATACATACAAAAATACAAAGTTTCTCTCTTTATAATATTAGTATAGATATAGATTAGATCACAATTCGGTCGCACGGAATTAAATATTAATTAACTAATAGTTATTAGCCTATGTTACTTAGTGATAATGTTTTTTCTAAAACAGGCAATAATTTCGTAACCTTTAGCTTGATTCAACCAAAACCTTGCGAAATTTTTATTACTTTTTTTTAACTCTTTCTTTAGGTTTCAACTGAACTTTGTTGAAAGGATTCTGAAACACGCTATTGTAAAACTTTAAAGGGATAAAATCTTTTCAGTTTTTATAAGTCAGGAATTCTAAGAAATCTATGCTTACGTATATTTTATTAATTAAAATACTGAATCATAAATCCCAACAGTAACGTTTTTAAAATAACTTCTATGTAGTTATGGCTTATGTTTCGAATCAATATTTTCTTATTAAATTGTAGTTAGTTTAATTAGATAAACACACAACACAATACATCTCCGTAGAAACCTTACCCTCAATTAGGCAAATCAAATTACTTAGCTTTAATAAATTACTTAAGTTTATAAAACTAACTGTACCTTAAACCAGGCCATCGTGGAGTCGTCATACAGCACCACCCATTCCTCCGACCATGAGTTCCATAAATATTTCCCTGCAAAGAAAAAAAGATTTTAACACGTTTACTGCGGCAAGTAAAATCATAATTCTTCATCTGGTGCGGCGGCGGGCCAAAATACGCCCCTAATGATATTTCCGCCAATACGTGGCAGGTCTTTTAGACCCACCAGCACTAGGATAGATTAAATTACTATAACTTTTTGGAAACATTTTTTTATATTGTTAGAATTTTTATAAAGACCTAAAATGATCGTTTGGCACAAACGAGAGGGACATAGTTTTCTTCGTCCGCACCCAGCTAAAGTACCGCGGCAGGCCTGTTACGCAGTGAGCGTGTTAATTTACATGTATCAAATACATAATAGAAGCATTTTATTTTGTGACAATATCAATTCAGAGAGTAACTAAGTGATGAAAAGATATCCAATCAATCCTGGCGATTAGATCAGTGCGGATATCAGCGGGAGATCGATCCGGCCGCCGCCGCGCCGCGCCGCCTGTCACACCGCACTCTGACAGAGAGCGCGATACGATAATTGTAATGCTAGCTACACACGTGAGCAGAGGGCTTACCCAAAGTATCTTTCGATTGACGATATCGCTGATGGAATCGACTTAAATGTATGAAAATGCCAGTGATACACGATAAGTCATGTGCTTGTCACGTGTGAGATATCGATCGATATTATGAGTTCCATACATTTTTGATGATCCCTATCGAATCGCTTTGTGAGTGACAGTGATATATAGTAAAAATACAGTTACACTGCAGCACGCCACGACGACATAGTTAATATAATAGTGGTAGAGTCGGGTCGAGCGATACTAGGAGGCCGCTTACTTATTTACTATGAGCAAAGTACTGAGTTAGATTAGGTAATGTACAAGGTTAGGTACTGCACTCTACTACTCTGCTTTACATTTCTGCCTTCGTGTGAAAGCATTAGCTGATACGAGGGTCACATCAACACTAATGAACATTTCAAATACTACTCAAATGTATAGCTATATGAAAACATTGTTTATGTTTTATTGTCTCCTTGTATTTACAAATAGCACTCGATTATGTAATTTAAGTTAGATAAGGGTAACAGAACCACTTGGCTATAACTATTTACCATCAAGGCTTAAAAATTATGGGCGAGTCATGTTAGGAAAAATTAAGCTTGAGATAAACAACCAGTAAATTAATTACTCTTACCCTAAGGCTTTATTAGACCGATGTAACGCAAAATACGACTAATACCGAAATAAAATCTCCATTTTTTGCGCGAACTCGGTCTAATGAAGCCATAAAGTTATTAGATACGATTGAAGCGGGTGTTTTTATTTCTATCGTCAAATAAAATCAACAAATGTATAGAGCGAACAAAAAACATTCCGCGGTACTCGTTAACATAAGTGTTTGAAAGCTTCCATTCGATTCGAGTGCAATTAATTTAGTCACGTTACACGAGAATCGTATATCGATTCAGGTATCGATATTGAACTTCACTCGATTCAACCACTCGTTTTCGCTCGAATCTCGTAACTCGCGAGCGCGCTTTGATTACTGTAGTATGTATTTTATTAAGGCTGTTACACACACGCCGTGTTTCATTACATCGAGAGTAGGCGGTGTAATTATACTGTGTAAAGGGTACCTTAAAAGGGAAACGGATTTTAGTTGAATAGTAATAGAAATAGAAAATAGAAAAAGAAGGAAGACCGAGGGGAATTTATATAGATCAAATAAAAAAGAAAGTGGACGTCGTGTCGTATCAGAAGATCAAGATCTTGGCACAGGAAAGAGAGGGTTGGATAGAACTCTACCGACAAGGTCAAAAACCTTAAATTAATGAAGAAGTAATTTCTGCATTTTTACATTCAAAGGACATTGGTAAGAGCATATTTTACTTGGCGTTGAAGATAACGTACACAACGGTTTTTATAAAATACTAGCCAACAGCCCCGACTTCGCACGGGTGCAATTCTAATACTAAATACACTACAGAAAAACAGTGAACGTTGTATATAACAGCCATACTAATAATTACACCCGTGCGAATCGGAAGCGGGTCTCTAGTTATATAAACCTTCCTCTTCAATCACTCTATTAAAAAAAACCGCATCAAAATTCATCGCGTAGTTTTAAAGATTTAAGCATACATAGGGATATTGACAGAGAAAGCGACTTTGTTTTATACAATGTATTGAAGCTTACGTTTGTATCGCAGCATGTAGCCTCCCTTGACTTGTGTACCGCCGTGTTCTGAAACAAACATATATGTTATTCAATGGTACAGATTGACAATAAATCTATATTTCTATATATATAAAAGAGTAGACGGATTTCTTAAAATCAGCGCACAGCCAAAACTACTGGGTCTTAGAGACTTGAAATTTTGTACAGAGGTTACTGTTACTACGTAGGTGTGCACTAAGAAAGGATTTTAAGAAATTTAACCCCTAAGGGTACGAAATGGGAGTCTAAAGTTTGTATGGAGTCCTAGAAAGGCGAAATTTTGAATAGGGGTTTGTGTTACTTTTTCAAATATATTTTTTAAAGGTTTCACGCGGACGAAGTCGCAGGCGACCGCTAATAAGAAATGTAATTATTAATTAACATATAGCATGGCAGTTTCAATATTCCTTGTTGATCGAACTGTCAACTGGTTCGATCTTACAAGGACTCTTAGACCCCGTTTCGCTGCGAACGTGTAAAACAGTCCAGAGGGGTAACCCAAAGCACTTTTCGGTCGGCGATATCGCTGATGGTATCGACAAAAATGTATAAAACTGATATTGATATTCGATAAGTCATTTGCATACATTTTTCACGTTCGCTATACTCGTAGAATCGCTTCGTAACGAATTTAGTCTGGGTACCCTCCAGTACTTAATATTCATTGCTCTGTTGATATTTACGTGTCGAAAAACAAATTACGACTTCTATAAGTACACATTAAAGGATAAAAAACAAAAATAAATTACATCCTTCGTATATAAAAGCAAAAAAAAGGTCTTGCATCGTATAATTTCGCAATAAGAATGGTTATTTGATGTACAGTGGGAATGTTAACAAGGCTCTCCAGTTGGCGGTAAACAGGGAAAATTGGCGCCAAGGCAGCGCGTGCCTGGCATACTTCATACTGAGAGGGATACGTGGCAACACTGAATGGAAACGTATATTAAATAAGATAAGTCTATTTGTAGCCATTTTATTTTTATACTTTTGATCAAAGATATATAGAACATTCGAAGCCTAAAAGTGAGGCAGTTTAGTTGACCTCCAGAGGTCTCTATTAGGGAGATTTCCATTGTTGTCCTTTACATTCCATTTGCTGACAAAAGTCGACCGAATGTAACCTCTTTTCTCATCCTTTAATTGTATTTAATAGTGTTTACAAAAGTTTAATATTATAATTACACTAACTGGAAATCTAGATTCAGAACTTGTTTAATCAAGTCTTTGATATACATTAAGGAATATATATATACCGTGTTTATTTATCTATTATATAACGCAAAGGGTTACATGATGTTTACGTAACCCCCTGCCAGTCGTGGAAGCCGCGCTCAGCCGCCGGCTGCTACGGAAAGCTTTGAGTGCTAATTCATCAATATTACGACACCGCATATTTTGTTATATAATACTACTTAAACTCCCTTCTTCCTATGTGTATTACAACATTATATTAATGCAACTAAGATCACTGTAAGCATGAAAACTATTATTCCGATCATCCTGGAATCCATTTATAGGTTATAATCTCTTATATTGTCTACTACCTGTTGTGCGCGACTTCGTCCGCATTGAATTAAATTATATAGCCTATTTTACTCGGGGATAATGTAGCTTTCCAATGGTGAAACAATTTTTGAAATCGGCTCAGTAGTTCGCGAGTTATTTCAATACAAACAAAAATACAAAGTTTCTCTCTTTATAATATTAGTATAAAGTATAGATTAGAACTAAGATTTTGATATGTACATATATACCCGACACTCTTACGCTGAAGGAAAACATCATAATGCAACATGCACATATCGGGGAAGAAATTGAAAAATATGTGTGAAGTCACATTAGATACGCGCTGGTCGTGGAGTTGGGGAAAATGGAGCCCATCATGAGTCCTAACAACACACTAAGAACCCAGAATTCCAAAGTTCCTTTATCAAAATGGATAACAAATCTTACAATGTATTTGTTGTTATTATTTATATCGCATCTCAAAACATCCAACTGATATAACAATAATACCATAATATTGTTAGAAGCAATAAAGTTGCCAAATTCGGATGGAATACCGAGAATCAGGATTCCGTCAACGACCGCGCTCAAGGACGTTCAGTACAGTTTATTTATTTATCAATATTGCTTTTTCAAATATTAAAATAATACTCACTAACCCAGTGTCTTTTAATTATCTCTGATGTTGATTTTGAAACAGAAGTTTATAAGACGCGTCAAGTTTAGTACATTTCGTTACAACATACACGAAAGAGACAATGACTGTATACAAAAATTGAACAAAAAATAAAATGCTTTCAATTCTACAACTATATTACAATACAAAATAGAGAAAAACTGGAAGAAAATTTACCCTCATGTTGCGATAAACGAAGCCAAGAATCGCGTGTCTTCTCGCGAGTTATTAATTGTCCCCAAAGGCCCCGGGACAATACACTCTGTTCACTTCATCACTATTGTACCGAACTACACCGCGTCCGTTGTTTCATTAAATTGTACTATTGTTTGGAAATAAAACTAGATGTCGACAGAAAATATTCATTTGTCTTTTTTTATTTAACCGCGACTAATAAAAACATTTAATAAAAACAGAGATAACATGATGTTTTTTATGTTTATAATAGGGTACAAACTTATATTGTACTTTCTACGTTTGGTACTGGTACTTCTTATGATACATAATTTGGTCCAATGAGACCCCTAGTCTATTTTATTTAGTCCCGAGTGTCCTCCAGTATCATATAATCGACGACTTATTGGTCCTCGTTTATCGCAGTACTTTATACATTTTTAGTATCTATTATCTGAGATAGAGTTAATGAAAAATACATGCAAACTTTAGACACTCGTTTGCTTATTAAAACTTCATGTCGGATAAGGTTCTACAGTTCACAACATTTTTGGGGGATGTTTTTGGATAGCCAGTTCAGTTGCAAGTATCCTAGATGGTTCAAATTCATCTATAGGATGGGGTAGCTGTATTAGTATTTCATCATCTGTGGTTTATACACACAGGCAAGCACATCCAGACTTTTGGTTCGGAGTAGACAAACGTTGAAACAACCATATCAACTGGGTAAAATCGCTATAATCACTATACTGTAGTCAGACATCATCATCACGTCATCACCAGCAGTATATGTCCCCATTGAGGAGCTCGGAGCCTAACCCTAGGTCATAGGCCATAGTCACGCTGGCCCAGTGTGCGTTGGTCGATTTCACACATATCTTTGAATTCGCCGATATGTAAACACGAACATAACGATGTTTTCCTTCACCGTATGAGCATCGGATAAGTATGTACATATGAATTTCGTACATGGCGGGCTTCGAACTCGGGACCTTGTAGATTACAAGTAAAGATTCTTGTAGTAGCTAGTCTGTACGTGCTTGCATACGGGATCTTTCCTGTTACTATTATTAAACTATAATTCTTTTTATATATTCCCATTCTTAAAATTCCATTCAATAATTCGTTTCGCTCGTTCACACTTTGTATACACGATATCGCACAATACATCCGCGAAGCTGTGAGGGCGCGCGAGTCGCACTCGACTGCGAGCGCCGTTTAACAAATTGATACACATAAACCCCCTCGTTTGATTTTATTACACGTACTCGTAAAGTATCGGAAAACTAGATTTAGAAGAGTACTCGTTTAGTAATACTCGTATATCTTTTTGGAGTTTTTTTTCAATTTTACACAAAGCTATAATAATATAATTCTGTTTACCCATAAAATATTAATCGACATTGGATAACTAGAGTCTAAGGGACCGCGATATTTGTCTCGCTTATAGGGGTTTCTCTCTAATCCGAGTTTCTGACTTATGAAGGTAGCTCGTCGAGACCAGAGAATGACTCTCACTTCTATAGGTGAGAAACCTCTATAGGTTTCTCGCTTATCCAGGTCTCGCTTATCAAGGTTTGACTGTAAATACAATTAGAGTAACTTTCAATTTTCAAATATGCCTAGATTTAATAATATAAAATGTTACAATTAAATATGCCTAGATTTAATAATATAAAAAGTTACAATAAAATATCTACACAAAACTAAATAAACTCTACTATAGAAAACTGCATCTTTTTTGAGTTCTCTTTTGATTTTATTAATCTTCAAGTTATTAATAAAGAAAACAATAATTTACAGCTCTACAACTATACGCCATGTGGCGCCTGGAGTCTGCGATCATAGTACCGATAGTGGTGTCCAAAAACGGTCTTATAGCGAAGAGCCTTGATAAACACCTGGAAAGGCTCTCGCTTGGTCTCTGGTTGAAGGGTCGGCTACAGAAGGCAGCTGTCCTGGACACGGCTCGTATCGTGAGGAGGTTCCTCACTCTGCATCCCTAACCAGCGGTAGGTTGGACCTGAGGCCCCGCTGCCGGCGGGTTTCCATTTTTATATTTTTTTTAGTGTGTATTTTTTTATATATACGTTATTAAACTGTGCTTTTATTATATTCTAGCTGTTATTAGCTACTTCGTCCCCGTGAAATTAAATAAATACGAGTATAGCCTATGTTACTCGGGAAAATATAGCTTTCTAATAGTGAACGAATTCATAATCGGCCCAGTAGTTCATTACATACAATTATATTCAGTACATACCAAAATACAAAGTTTCTCTCTTTATAATAATAGTATAGATTAAGTATAGTTTATATAAGATAGTAACAAGCCTGCAGTCCGCAGGCTCAGTTCGCTTCAGGTTGTGTCAACAAGCCATTTGCATAAAACCAATATCAGGCTTCAACGAGTCACTTTAACTTTTTTATAAAAGTGCACAGCTTCCGGAATTTTATATAAATTAAGTCTTTTTGTTTTGGTGCTAATAACTTTGTTAAATGTATCAAAAATAATATGAAATATAATTTTGAATGGCTGAATTTGTAAGTTTAATTAAAACAATTCGAAAAGGAAAGGATGGCACGTACCGTTTCGCTATTTTAGCGAAATCGGCGATCAGATTTCCAGCTTCTACAAAAAAAGTAAAATACTCATATTTGTTATTCACGAAGTCAAGGTAATAATTATTCATTCAGTGGTCTCTTCGCTATTTTGGCGAGTTCAGATGGCTGCTCGCTCGTTTGTAACCTTATCACAAGATATTTGTTGTATCAATCGCCTTTCACATTTTTTATAGTACATATGGCAAACGAGCGATCGGCCTGCTGGATTCGCCAGAATAGCGAAGAGACCGCTGTCCATAGATATCTGCAATTGCAGATGCATTGCCAACCCTTAATCTACGGGTAATATTATCTTAATACTAATTGTTTACCAGTTCCTGGGTCTACGAGGCCTTGTGTTGAAGGCAGCAAGGCTTTTCATATAAAAATGAAGGGCAGGTGTGACCGCCGCGGGCACGATATTGCTTTTATGCTAATGTCTACTTACTATAGGAGAAGGCTTCGATGTTCTATATAGGGCTGGCAAAGAAACGTATTTTTCTAGGACATTGATATATCGAAAAAAATATTGAAAAAAGAATTTGCCGGAAAATTTTTACAGAGTAATAGTTACACTTTTCTACTTTAAATCTCAGTCTCCGATTTTTTTTAATAATAGCAATAGGGTAAGCGGACATATTTACCAGTAATTTATTGTATTCCAAAGGTCGGATATTCCGATTAAATAACGTAAACTTACAAAATAATATACAAACCACTAATCTACGAAGTAATAAAAAGCAATTGCCAACCCTAATCCCATCTTCTAGGGTTAACTATTTCGAGATAAAATCAAATGTGAGTCTCATTGGAGAATCGATTTCTGTCAAACGACACTGAAGAGCCCAGCCCTTAGTCTTATGGAGTGGAATCAAGATTCTTACGAATGGATTTACTTGTATAATGTGTGTTTCCACTGCTGAAACAATTTTACGAAACATAGTGTTATCTCAATTTTGTGAAAAAGAATGAAAGAGATGATACAACACAACTCACACCCGTTGCCAAGAGGGGTAGGCAGAGACAACCGACTTCCATTTGGCACGATCCTGACACATCTGCACCTCTCTCGCTTCTTCTACATGCATACACGAAGGCTACGCGTACTCTTAATACCGGCCTTCTTGAGATTTGAGTTGAGAGAGAAGAGAGAGTTTCTTGAAGAGATGATGTTATGGTTTTATAGCGATAGTTAGGATAGATAGAACTACTCCACAGATCTAAATAAAATGTGTCACAGATCTACATCTACATCCGTAGTAGCCTTTTTAAAGGGCTACTACTATTCTTCTTTTTTGTTTGTTCCGACGGAATTACAGCCCATAGTTCTTATAATCGTTAAATTACTTAGCGAGGATACTTTTTTATAATAAAACAAAACTTATATTTGGAGTCTGAAAAACAAGGGAACAAGGGTCAGACGACAAATAGAGCGGCGTACACTTTTATTTGAGTCGCGATCGATGTGGTCGCGTCGGGCTACACCGGGTAATGTCGTACGCGGTTTCACCAAAGTTTTTAGTTTTGTAGCCAGAAATTGAGTAAAGAACAATACTTTGGAAGACCTGAATAAAGATTTTTTTTATATTACAAAGTGGCAAACGAGCAAGCGGCCACCTGGATTCGCCACCTGAAGCGACCGCTGCCTATAGACATCTGCAATTGCATATGCGTTGCCTACCCTTAGTCTACGGGGGAGGAGACGCACAGAAAGAGGTTAATTCCCCTTCCTTTGCATCCCCTGCCCCAACAAATACATACAAAGATCTATTATTATGTCTATGGTGAAGTATAAAAAAGTATTTTGAATGTTTTACGGCACATCAGGCTTATAGTTACAATTATCCGCCATAAATTATTAATAAATACCCATAATTATTAATGATCTATTAAATTATCATTAACCACTACTGTACTTTTAATATTATTAAAATTAAATAGTAATTTCCGAATATGTTACACGATACTTATTGTAATGTATAGTAATTACTAAAATTATTGAATTAAACGTAAAATGGTATTTACTTCGGCTTAATCTTCTGTCATCTTCTCTTCTTAACTGAAGAATTGACGAAGGTCTACCAATAGCTTCTTGGAAGTATGGTCAATACTTCCGGGAAGCTATTAGAAGCCCGACATCTAATCTCTTGATAGCAGCAAAATTCTTCTGTCTTGATTTTTCTTCCTGTAACAACTGCTTCTTAAAGGCTTTATTTAAGACTTTATTAGACCGATGTCACGCAAAATGCGGCCTTACGCCGAAGCAAAGTCTCAATTTTTTGCGTGAACTCGGTCTAATGATGCCGCAGGGTTACTACAATACGTTGTCTTAAGCTAAATATATCAGTACTTAAGTATGAGTTAAACCATAAGTTTCAATTTCCTAAATTCCTGTGCAAAAATAAGAGAATTCGAAGGGTTACAGATATTTTGAGAGTTGAAACCCACGGTTATATGCTTTTCCTTACTATAAGTGACAAAATGTATAAAGAATTTTATTTTTTTTTTCTAAAAGGCCGGCAACGCATCTTTGGTTCCTCTGGTATTGCAGATGTCCATAGGCGTCGATGATCACCTCGGTGTTCCCGCTGCTCGTTTGCCCCCTTTTCTTATAAAAAAAAGAATATAATACCTAACAATTTATAAAACTAAATAGTTAGTTATTTGAGAGTATATTTTATGAAATGTAGTCAGTTGTAGACTTGTAGTATATCTATATGTCAACATAGAGCCGTCGACGAGGCAGTCTGCGGCCACCCTTGTTTTCCCCGGGCTTGCAGGGTTTTTATTAAATTAGGTGTTTTGTTCTCCGCCAATTCGTTCCCTCGCTTCGCTGCGAGATTCATGCTTCATTTTCAGATTTTACGCTGAATATTGTTTTTGGATTTTGCGATATTATTTACTTGTGTGGTTATGTAAGAGATATAATTAGTAATATGACTATTTAAATGACTGTTTAATTTGTTTGTTTAACAATTATTTAGGCAACTATACTGGAAATATTTAATTAATTTTCTTTTAATAACACAATTACTGTGCGTCTCCTCCTCCGTAGTCTAAAGGTAGGTAACGCATCTGCAATTGCAGATGTCTATGTGCAGCGGTCGCTTTGCTATTTCAGTGAATCTGCCGGTGGCCGCTTGCTTGTTTGCCACTTTATAAAATAAATATATTAGCAAGTTAAATACGCAATGTCATGTTTAAGTATTTTTTGTCACAATTAAATTCAAATTTTAACTAACATGTGACTTTTCCCAATCGTTTTTACTGTTTGACTTACATTCGAAATTTTGTTTCATTTTTCAACACGACAATGGGCTCTTGAAGTTTGGCAAAGTTCCTGCAAAAAATGAATGTTTACTAACAGCTTTTACTGGTGTTTCAATTTGTGTTTTGCGATTAACTGGGTCAAGTTCACGCGTCTTCGTGTTTGTGTGTTCGCGTCACGTGACGTATAGTTTAGCAAAGAAAAACTTTTTAAACTCATCCTTTCTTAACATGGGAGTCAAGAAACATATTTTTCGTAAATCTTCAAATGTGATATTTTTATGCATTTACATTTTCTAAAGTAAAGACTGTATAAAGGTCCTCGAAAAGAAAAGGTTAAAAGATTCTTCAAAAGTACCCATTCAAATCATTCAAATACAACTTCAATACAATTCATGAATATTAAAATACTATACATGAATTACTTTGTATCAAATACATTTAAAGCTCAAACCTTAAGCTAATTCACACTCATAAATAAAAAGTAAAGTACTCAAACTTATTGCTAAGCAATTAGTTTGCTTCTTATAGTACTACAGTACCTAGTAGTTAAGATATGCTATACAATTATAAATTAAGACGAACAGATATCTAACATTATGTTAGAATACAATACTATTTAATCCATCATTTTACTACTCAATAATTCATTTTATTCTTATACGTAACAAATTGTGTTAGTGGCCAAAGCACTCGTAGATCCTTCTTCTATGTCTGTTGTCTAGACCGAGATCCTAAACTATTTAGGGGACCGATATACAAGAAAATATTTTCATCCATCAAGTCATCTAATTCTAAACTTTTACATTTAATGTAAGATGAACTACCACTTCGAGATTATTCAATGCATTTAAGATAGAACTAATATTCTGAATTGGCAATAAATTTGGCCAATATCAATTGACTTGTGTAATTCATCTAACTGCTCCCTATTGAATTCAACCAATAATATTCAAATTAAATTTCCGACTTCTCTAAACCAAATTGCAATTTCACATTTTTGGTACTTTCATAACTATCATCAAGCGATATCTATTTTACCTACAAAAGCTTTAATTTGACACAAAACATTTCCACTAAAACCAAAATGTAATTATCCATTGCTCCTTCTTCTTTCAAGCGTTACTATACGTAGAGAACAGGACGAGCAATGGATAACGTGCTATACCTTTTAAACGTATGAAACTTTCTGCTCGGTAAAGGAGTATTGATCGAGCTCGGTTTTATGAATGGATGTGGTCCCTTCTCTTGTGTTTTCGACACTCCCCGTCCTTCCCGGCTAGACTGAATTAGATAGCCTAGTCATTCTAGATAGTTCTTTTATGTTTTAGAATTTAGCTCTTATATCCTAGTTATTATTGGAAAAAACTATATAAAAACGAAAATTTAACATCTAATCTGAATCTACAGTATTTTATAAAACAATAACGCTTTTTATGTTTGTCCCTATATATGCTTGAATCTTTAAAACTACGCAACGGATTTTGATGTGGTTTTTTTTAATAGATAGAGTGATTCATAAGGAAGTTTTTATTACACCAGCGACCCGCCCCGGCTTCGCACGGGTACAATGCTAATACTAAATACACTACAGTAAAACTATAAACGTTGATTATAACAGCCATACTAATAACAATTGCACTCGTGCGAAGCCGGGGCGGGTCGCTAGTACCTAATATTTATAATATTTTCTCTTCTCGGATAAAGAACTTGCATGCTTTATACATTTTTATTATATTTTCCGAGTTATTTTATTTGGGGTTATGTCATCGTCGCCACTCTCAATTCGCAAGCAACGCAGCAATATAAATTGGATTAGGGTGGCGACCTAGTTAATTCTGCTTTTTATTACTTTGTATTTTAACTTTATTATTTTCGAGTCTTATCTTGCAAAATATTATTTCTCATCAACTTTTGCGTTACTTTCATCCCTAGATAACAATTTTAACGTATTATTAGACAATAATTAGGGATAACATCCATTGCTACTTATGTTCCCATTCATTATCCAACAAAAGGAACATAAAACGCAATGAATGTTGAACATTACGTTAATATGCTCTAACATTGCCGAGTTGTATCGATCTTGCTTGGTTTTATGAATGGCTCCCCCCCTCGTGTAGGCTCGGCTACTTCTTGCCCCCCTCCATCTGTGGGCAGTGAAGTGAGGGGCATCTCAATTTCGCTGAGCTGATTTACGACGGCAACATTATCCAGGCAATTGCTTTAAAAGGTGGGCGGATACATGTTCGGGTTTCGTGTTATTTGAATTGTAAGTTGATACAAAGTATTAAGTAATCACTTAATGCCAAGTTATTTAGTATTTTGTCATTATTAGTTATATTTATAGTTAACACTATATTTCGCATTTTTCTTTATAGAGGACATTTAATAGATATACGAGTTCTTGTTCCTATTCAACTAAAGAAACAATTTTAGAAATTAAAGGGGCATCTTTGGGATACATTTTTGGATACTATTTAGGACGAAGATAAAATCATTATTGATATGATCAGATAAATAAGAATACCGTTACTTAAGTAATTTAAAATAATTTTACAACTGTGACTCTACCATTGGATTATTTTCTGTAAAAATTAATAATTTTCCCAGTTACATGTTCCAAATATTATTAGTCTGTGAAGAGCAGTTATACGTTTATTTAGCATGGAGTGACTGCTCCCGCGGCGCTCAATGGGCGTGTGACGTTAATTGGCAATCCTGGTGACGCCCGCCAGATGAAACTCTTCAAACTCTTGTTATGCTATTTAACGATAATTTTATCGATTTTATACCTTAGTAAGTACTCAAATAACTAATTATAATTTGTTCTAGAGGTTACGGAGCGTGGTTCATCTGTTAGCGTGCAATAATCCGGCTCGGAAGGATCAATGTTGTAAACTAAAATAAAACAATCGAATAGTCAAAGCTTTCGTCAAAAATAATTGACAATTCAAACATTTCATGTGACGGATTTTCTGATGCACTAACTAAGCCAGAACACTAGTACTACTTGTACAAAACCGACAGTCATAGGGATTTTAACATCACTCTTTGAAACCTTTATGGCCCTTCTCAAGCATGTTTAGATATGAAGTCTGTTTAGATATGAGTAGAGAAAAAAAAACAAATAATTTTCTTAATGTATAAACTAGCTGTTGTTCGCGACTTCGTCCGCGTGGAATTAAAAAATGTAGCCTATGTTACTCGGGGATAATGTACCTTTCTATGAGTGAAAGAGTTTTTGAAATCGTCCCAGTAGTTCTGAGTTATTTCAACACATACAATAATACAAAGTTTTCCTCTTTTTAATATCAGTAAAGATAAATACAACCTACCTAAATAACATCTAAAATACTATTCCAGGACATAATAAAGAGGTTCTTGTAAGTTACTCAGCGAAATGTTCCGGTGGCCGCCGCCTGGAGGACGTGACCTGTGTCTCTGAAATAGAAGCTATCTGCTAACATCCCACATCGCATTGCGTTGTCGAGGACGAATAATCTTGCTCTCCTTATTCTTACCAACATAATATATAACCTTTAAACTATAGTTTTTTTTTAATAAGAAAAGGGAGCAAATGAGCAGCGGGAACACCAAGGTGATCATCGACACCCTGCGACATCTGCAATACCAGAGGAACCACAGATGCGTTGCCGGCCTTTTAGGATACGCTCGCTTCTTGAAGGTCCCTAAGTCGTAGCGGTTTGGAAATACCGCTGAGGACAGACAATTCCACAGTGCGGCTGTGCGAGGCAGGACTTTGCGGAACTAAAAGAAACATAGTATCCTATGTGGTCTTCCAGACTTTGTTCTGTACCTGTGCATAATTTCATCAAGATTCGATAAACTGTTTCAGTTATACCTTCAAACATACATTCATAGTAACTTTCGTTTTTTTAATATTAGTAAGAATTAAAATAATAATAAGATTTGTTGCTCGCGATTTCAGCGTGGATTTAAACATAGACCATATTACCCCAGCAAACCTAAGATACGTATCATTACCGTCACTTTTATTTTGTAGTAATTGATTAAATAACACAATAACTAAAGTTAATTATCCAAATTACGGTGAAGGAAAACGTCGTCTTGCAACCTGCACATATCGGCGAAGAAATTCAAAGATATGTGTGAAGTCGACCCGCACTGGGCCAACATGGTTGACTATGGCCTAGTCACCCTTTAGGGTAGGCTCCGCGCCCCTCGTTGGGAACGTATAGTGATCTGGTGATTATCCAACTAAAGAGTCACTTACCATGTTCATCTTTATATCTTCTACATAGGGAGAACATTCTGTTAGTTGTTCAGCAAGACGGCTCCAGCTGCGTCTGTAAGAGAAATAATAATTTAAAAAAATATCATTACTAAATACGCTTTTGTCTCTAACCCTAGGGATTCATTAGACTGAGTTTATGTGTCTGCATTCACACGGACGGTTTTATAACGTCGGTGTTGGCGCTTTTTTGACGCTCACTTCTATACGAACATTGTAAAATCACTCTTATTTCTCTTTTGACATTTAAAAGCGACTCCGTGTGAATGGGTATGCATTTGTTCTATCTCAACGCTCATTTAGTGCGCGCTAAAAAGCGCTCGTGTGATTGCGGGGAATTAGAATACGAAAGTTCCAAATGCAGCAAGAAATGCGATTAATCGCCTTTCTTGCTGATATCGATCTTTAAAGATCCAACTAAGGGAACATATTAAAAACATTAATTCTTATAATTAATTCACAGAAGATTGTTTCAATTTACTTGACCTTAAGCATAGCTTCATTTACTTCCTACGCAACTGATAAAGTGCTGTCGTAATTGAAAGCGTCGCTCGTTACTGAAGTAATTTCTAAAGTAATATTTTCACCTAAATTGGAACATTAGGTCAATGACAATGGACATTAAAACAGTTACTTAGATTTTTTTATATTCGGTTAACGTCGGATCTGGATTCGAGAGTCCAAGGGACCCCGATATCTGTCTCGCTTATAGAGGTTTTTCTCTAACTTTGAGCTATACTGGTTGTCTACAACCAAAAATATAGTTAGAGGAATTGCAAATCTCCTCCCCTTTGAAGTAGGTAGAGAAAGAAGATTCTTTCTATACTTGACATTGTTCGGAATAAGGGCTATAACCGCTTTATTCTAAAACGAGAATTAGCGTTATTACTGTTGTACTTTCTACGTTTGGTACTGGTACATTCATAAATTTATTCCTAAATACAGAACATCCGTGTTCCTGGTACTTCTTATGATACATAATTTGGTCCAATGAGACCCCTTGTCTATCTTATTTAGTTCCGAGTGTCCTCCAGTATCGTATAATCGACTTATTGGTCCTCGTTTGTCGCAGTACTTTATACATTTTTTCGGAATAAGGAGGTAAGAGCTTAATAAGTTCTTTAAGACATAACACAGAATCATTGTTTGAGGCTTGAATACATCTGTGTATTTCGTAATTTGTAATTGAGAAGGTAAAGAGTGCTCGAGTAATCTCAGAGGATAAAAGATTTAATAACGACAATATTAAATATTGTTATACTTATAACTAAACGTCTCAAGTAGCTTGTCAACTTTATTGTTCCGTTGAAAGTCATAATTCCTTGAAAGCCACTTGACACGGTTCCCGTCTCCTAGTGCAGGTCCCGCGCTGAATAAAGACGCGTGCACACACGCCTTTAATATTAATGTTTAACGATTAGGATGAGTACACACTACATCTAAGTTCTATGAAAACAATGTTAATGGCCTGAAGAAAAATATGAAACATTTTTATACGAAGACTAGCTGTTGTTTGCGACATTGTCCGCAAGGAAAATATAGCCTATGTTACTCGAGGATAGTGTAACTTTCTAACGGTAAAAGAAATAACTCAAGAAATCGTCTTAGTAGTTTTTGACTTATTTCAATACAAACAAAAATACAAAGTTTCTCTCTTTATAATATTAGTATAGAAGTATATATAAAAAAGATACAGTTTCAATTTTCTGATTGATAATTCAATCGTAAGAAATTAAGCTGTATTTATTTTTGACGCGGAAAAAGTTATTTTTTCCTCATCGTTATAGATATTACTCTTATTTCAATTAAACGATACTTAAGATTGTGATATCTGTGAATGGTGAAATTTCAATAGAAACGAAATCTTAAAAAACATCCTTTTATATATATTTAAATACAAAGTTTGTTTACAAAATATAAAAGGTGCTTTGGTGCACTTAACAGACAAGGTCGCTTACATAAGTGGTAACCTCTAGTTATCCCATTTCATAGAATAATACAACACTATGAAATGCGACGCATTGAAGTAGACTGGTCTGGCATTGTAAAGTAGCTTACTGCATAATAACCAGGGGACTACCCAAAGTACTTTTCCATTGGGGATATCGCTGAAGGAATCGACAACGTATGACACTAACAATTACATTCGATAAGTCATGTGATTGTTATGTGTGAAATGTCGAACGTCATTGTAAGTTTTATACATTTTTGACTGTAGAATTGCTTCGTAACGTATATACTTTGGATAACCACCCAGATAACCAGCAGTGATTGTGACCTACCGTAATGGATTTTCTTGCTAAAAGTAATAATTTAAGAAATGTACATACTTCTAAATATGTTGTACCCGGGTAGCCTAAACCTGAAATGGCTATGTTAATTGATCTTTGAAGTAAAAAATTTTTCGACGCAAAACTCTTCACCAAATTTCGTAAAGAATTTGTCATGAACCGATAGTAAGTAACCTAAATACGATACAAGTTGAAGTTGCCTAAGCTTTAAAATGGTGACAAAACTTACTTTTAAGCATTACTCATTACTCAGTCTTTGTATTTTAAA
>QDHC01000254.1:44116-59564 GCA_013186455.1 Papilio dardanus tibullus | reverse complement strand
TTATACTATGTAAAGATAAGGATAAGGAAGACTTCACGGACTCTTAATGACGATACAAATTCTTTGCCTTCTATCTATGTCTGAAGAAAAATATGAAACATTTTTATACGAAGACTAGCTGTTGTTCGCGACATCATCTGCGCGGAAAAATATATGTTATGTTACTCGGGGATAGTGTAACTTTCTAACGGTAAAAGAAATAACTCAAGAAATCGGCTTAGTAGTTCTTGACTTATTTCAATACAAACAAAAATACAAAGTTTCTCTCTTTATAATATTAGTATAGAAGTATAGATAAAAAAGATACAGTTTCAATTTTCTGATTGATAATTCAATCGTAAGAAATAAAGCTGTATTTATTTTTGACGCGGAAAAAGTTATTTTTTCCTCATCGTTATAGATATTACTCGTATTTTAATTTAACGATACTTAAGATTGTGATATCTGTGAATGGCGAAATTTCAATAGAAACGAAATCTTAAAAACATCCTTTTATATATATTTAAATACAAAGTTTGTTTACAAAATATAAAAGGTGCTTTGGTGCACTTGACAGACAAGGTCGCTTACATAACTGGTAACCTCGTGTTATCCCATTTCATAGAATAATACAACACTATGAAATGCGACGCAATGAAGCAGACTGGTCTGGCATTGTAAAGTAGCTTACTGCATAATAACCAGGGGGCTACCCAAAGTACTTTTCCATTGGGGATATCGCTGAAGGAATCGACAACGTATGACACTTACAATTACATTCGATAAGTCATATGATTGTTATGTGTGAAATATCGAACGTCGTTGACATTTTCATACATTTTTGACGTTCGCTATAAAATCGCTTCCTAGCGAATGTACTTTGACCACCCAGGGTCCCCGTAAGCAACAGCATTTTTAATTATCTTTTTTTTATGGTTTGCTAATATGGTAGCCCTGCCCCCTGATAACCAGCAGTGACGGTGCCCAGCCCAAATTAAATTCCAAATAAAACTTATAATTGATAAAATCTACGTACATCCAAAAATGTTGTACCCGCATTGCTTAACGCTATTCTGACATGGCTATGTTTAATTGATCTTTGAAGTGATATTTTTTTCAAAGCTAAGCCCTTCCATCGAATTGCGCAATGATTTTGTCATGAATCGATAGTAAGTAACGTAAATACGATACAAGTTGGAGTTGCCTAAGCTTTAAAATGGTGACAAAACTTACTTTTAAGCATTACTCATTACTCAGTCTTTGTATTTTAAATTATTATTATCGTGGTACAAACTAGCAGCTGGTTAGCTGATGCGTGTGTTGAAAAGTTTGTAGATATTTTTTATGTATTTTATAAATTGACAAACAAGCAAGCGGCCACCTAGATTCGCTGAAATAGCGAAGCGACTGCTGCCCATAGACATCTGCAATTGCAGATATGTTGCCTACCCTTAATATACGAAGAAGGAGACGCACAGCAAGATGATAATTGATCTTTCTATGCGCCCCCCCCCCGCCAAATCCACTCCCCCTTCCCATCATTTCCTTATAAGAAAAGTATAGGAAGTGAAAGTGGACTAAAATTAGGCCTGATCACTGACCACAATAGCAGTTGAATCCAGGTGTTGGCTGGGTTCTAAAACTTGCCATTTCTATTGCCTTGCTGTAAAAGGGTCTCGAGATACTTTTCAATAGCAGCATTAAAGTGATAGTTTTGTAAACTAAAATACTGTTTTTTTTAACTAACACGTTTTTGAAGAGATCACAAGTCATAAGCAGTTGTTTCTTTACTTAATTAAAAACATTTTTACGTTAATTAAAGGTATACGTCGCATGGAATTTCACAAGCGATGTCGACATGTGACATATCCCTGCCAAGCCGCACTACCTGAACAACTCCGCTCGTATACAAATTAAAAAGTTCGAAAGAATGGTCTGATACATTAAAGAAACAAGATTTTTTAATAATTAGCATTGATTTATTTTAAATCAACGTCTTCATTAAAATACATAGTAACATACATTTTTGGTATAGTACTGTAGGCATTTTCAACTCATTTTTATACGTTTTTTTTTATTTTTGTGCTAATTAATTAGCAATGATTAATCATTGTTTTTTTATTGTGCAAATCGGTATAATGCTTATACTATGTAAAGATAAGGATAAGGAAGACTTCACGGACTCTTAATGACGATACAAATTCTTTGCCTTCTATAGCCTTATTGCGATATGTAGGTTATCTTGTGTACTTTTTGAAGTTACATTGTAATACTCTTCTTCTTCTTCTACTTCTCTACTTCTTGGTTTTTTTTCTTCAATTAAAGGATGTTTTCACTTATGTTTTTATAACTTTACACGTGAAGAAGGCGTTCTTGATCAATTGAACTCATTATACTTTTAATTAGACGTACTTACTCGGGGCTTTATACCTTTAATCAGAAACTTTCTAGATCTATCGCATTCTTAAATATTCGTATACTTTAAAAAAACGCATTGGAATATTATAAATAATTTAAGCATCTAATTGTGTAACTAATAAGCTACAGTTAGTAAAATATTAATCTTAAAATCTCTGTTACCACAATATTTGTAGAAAACATCTCGTAGCGGTATGAGCTACGGCGTAGCAGGTCTCGTTTGTCTTAGGTTTAATTACCAAGATATTTTATAAAAAATACAATTATATTATAAACAGAGTTTATTTTATTACTATTTTGAGTAGTATTAATAAAAATTAAAAAAAATGTTTTTGAAATAATTAAAAAAAAAATATTTTCTAAGATTTCAAATTAAAATATTGATCAGACATACATAATTAGAAAGAATTAATAATTTTATACTCATCATAATAATATACATGTTTCAGATTTCTTAAAAAATACTAGATTTTTAATAGAACATTGTGATCCCTAAAACCCGCAATCTAGACATAAATTACTACATCTAGGTAACATAGAGCTGTGCACACGAACCTGCGCTGATCTATAGCTCACTTTCCACGGCAAACTCCAAACCCATTATCAGTCACTAACCAGAATCAATTGTATACCCAGCACTAAGTGAGGGGTAAAAAAGTTTATTCACATGTGTTAATCGGAGCGGTCCTAACGTGCGCTCCGTGCGAATTCTCGACGTAGACTGCCGGCACAATTCGTATCCGTTCGGCAACGTTCGGCTCGCATCGAACAGCGAAGGGGTTCTCAAAGTGAATTCGGTTGCTCGATGCTCGTTGTGGCGTGGATGAAAAATGCAATGGCTTTATTGTACTTCAGGTAACGTGCTATGTTAACGATTGAGTGAACGTTCTATTGCTTCGTAGCGTTGGAGTAAACATTTTTGCGGCTAATAGTACGTTTTTCTGCTGGCGTAGACATTTATTGATGCGGTAAACAAAAATATTTGAACTTACGTATAGTTTTATTTAATTAATATAAGCACGTACTCGTAATTCTCAACTTCAGTCGCTTCGTCCACGTGTGTGTAAGTATAAAATTATAATTCGTCCAGATTCTAAATCTAGGCGGCATTCAATAGCATTTGTATTGTAGTTCGACCCATGATGGTTTCCATTTTCCGCAACTCCATGATTAGCGCGTATTTTGCGTGACTTCACACATATCTTTGAATTTCTTCGCCGAGGTGCAGGTTGCATCACGATGTTTTCCTTCACCGTAAGAGAGTCGGATAAATATGTATTTAATAGCATGTTCATATTTTTTTTTCTTACTATTTATATTATTATTTACGATTTCTATTGTGCTTAGTTCCTACAATAAGCCGCATATATGAGCGGCCTTTTCATGAAAAATTGATTTGATCCAAGTCGTTGAATTCAACTGACTGTAAAATTCACCGCACGTCTCAGAGTGTTCAATGCACAATGATACGAAACCACTTGCATATAATGTGCATTTAAATATGAAATAAGCCTTTTTAGCTGTACAAGTAGTATATAGTCGAAGGCTTAGATTAAGGGTAGTGAAGCGAAGAATATGACTATTACCATTACGAAGAATATGCCTTCATTACAACGAGTTCGCAATAAAAAAAGAGATTTTTCTTTGGCGTAGGTCCGTCTTTATCGCGAACTCGGTGCAATGAAGCCATAAGTTGATGCTTAATAACTCTACAATAATCATTTGGAAACTTTAATTAATAATAGCCTGTTTATAAAAATAAACATTTATTAATAATAATTTAAAACTTGAATGCAATACCTTTAGAAATAACTTCACATAGTTATTAAAAATGTAAAGAAAACTTCCGAGATGTTGAAGTGGCCGCTTGAGATTGTTTACACGTGCGAGACATTCATACAAACATACACACACCGTCTTACACTTTCCACCCTGATTACTGATTATCCAACGACGTACACAATTTCTGGAGGCCACTGACTATCTTTCCCAAAACTACTCTCAGTTTCCAACCGAGGTTCGACACCCAGAACTTATTGTTAAAAATTTAATCAAGCATTTGTAATTTTTAGATCACTTTAAATTTATTTAGGAACTAACTGTTGTGCGCGACTTCATCCGCGTGGAATCAAATAATATAGCCTATCTTACTCAAGGATAATGTAGGTTTCTAATGTTGAAAGAATTTTTGAAATCGGCCCAGTACTTCTTGAGTTATTTCGATACAAACAAAAATACAAAGTTTCTCTCTTTATAATATTAGTATAGATGGAAACGATGTTTTTTATAAGAGGCAAACGAGTGGCTAGAACACGAAGGTGGTGAACGACGCTTATGGACATTCGCAACACTAGAGCTTCTAAGCTGTGATATTAACCTATCAGGCAATAGTTCAATACATTTTTGACAATAGTATTTTAACTACTTGATAAATCAATTAAAAATTGTAAGTTTAAGAAAGGAGCAATGTCTTGAATGCAATCCTAAGTGAAGGCATTGTAAATCATGAAGATCGGCAGCATATTGAGGGAGCCGGGCGTGTCTTGCCGGTGACCGGGTGACCGGGTATGCTGTGACCGCGTGACCCGGTCGTGCCGTGACCCGGTTACCGTGCAGCCGGGTATGCGCCCGGGTATCTCGACTCCCGCTTGCATTTCGCGATTGATTCTCTGTTATGTACTACTTAAACATTTTATATAACTTCAACAATCATGCCTCGATTATTTTTTTAATTATTAAAAATCTATATTATTTTTTTGATGTTTGTATAGTCATAGATACAAAACAAAGTACGACCGTAACAAAACGGAGACTAAACACGTAAGCAATAAATGTCTTAAGGAAACCGTGACTATCATTAGGGTGGAGGGACTTAGTTAAATATAATGTAATATCACTAAACATAAACGAGTTTAAGTACATAAAGACAGACTCGTAGCGACGGCGGACAAAGCCTCTGGACTGTTACGTAAAACCAAAAACCAATTACGTGAGGCATAAAATTCGGTTTCAGCGGCGAACTTGTGTCTGTTTTCTGCAATTTAGCTGGATACTAATTTCAAAGGGAAAAGTATAATATACTGTTAGATCATACAAGTCACTTTCTATTTTTTTAAACCACTTTAAACTGGTAAAAATTAACACAATCTAATATCTGTAATATTTGAAAGTCTATTTTAACTTCAGGTTTAAGTATTAAAACATTTCTATTATCAGCTTTGATGAGGACACCAGTTCCTGTAAGTACTAATGACTCAAACAAATTGTTAAGGGCTAGACCTCACCATTGAGCGGAAGAAATCTGTCAAAATACTTACACACCCAACAGAGAGTAATCGAAGTATAGTTACTTGACAATAATAATAATCTTAGCCGTGATCGCAGGCAGTTGTCAAGGCTTCGGCTTACACGTGCCGCTTGGCATATGCATAAGTGATTTGACAGGCACATCATGCACAGAATAATCGTGTTATGTTGCCACGTAACAACGTTAGCTCTGATAGACAATGCGTGCACCCAATTAACATATTGTCATGCCATGTTACCACCAATTTACGTATAAATAAACCAATAAATTATAATTAGCGAGGTGTGAAATGATCAAAACTAAAGGTAAACAGTTTACTTATTTGTAAATTTAATCCAAAATTTATGAATTTCAAAGGTAAATAAACTTCAATATCAGTACAAATACATTCAGAATGTGCTGTTAAAAGTCAAAGTTTCCACTCCCAGAGCGTCGACTAAGAAGCTGTGTTGCAAGTCTTTATCATAACTTCTGTAGCCCGGATCAGATTTTGTGGAAACGTGAGTCGAATGCGCCGAGGAGCCCAGGCCTTTAATAACTACTTTCACCACTCGCCTTACATTTGTCAGTTCTTTCAATAATTTCTTTACCAAACTTGTCTTCGATTCCAATAGTGTACGTAACTTCATGTTCTCCAATTGCAGCGCTATATTCCTCGTCTGTTCCTTCAGCTCCCGCTGATATGCTTTGTCTAGTTGCTTCTTTATTTCAAGTGTAATTATTTTGGAAGAATCTATCACTTCTTCTGTGCCAATTTTCGCTTCTTGAAGCTGTTTTTTTAATCCTTCGATTTCTTTAGTCCTATTCCTTATCGTGAAATCTGTGTTTACATGCACCGTGCCTTTATTCTTTTTATTTCTTCCATTAATTTCTTTGACGACAACCTCGACAGCAGTGGAATCGTTTCGGAATACCTCGTGTGGAACATCTGGATTTATCTCCAGAATATATGTGGCAGATCCTTTTTTTTCAACGTCGATGAGCCGCGGGGTTTCGTTAACTTTATCGCCCATTTCAAAGTTCTTATCGCACAACTAAATTATCTCCATTGTATTCTCGAAAAGTGCCAATTAAATTATTTATGTATAAAATTACCACAGTTCGAAAAATGTCATTAATTTTTATCAGTTGTGTTTTTACGATGAAATGTCACAATAAATTTTTGCCAGTTGATGGATGGTAATACGGTTGTTCTCTAGTTGCCATTAGCTCTTTGATGAATTTAGCAAAACCTCTTTTGAATTTAAAAATTAATCTAATAGAAAATATAACCAAACCGAACACAATATTCATTATAATGTTATTTTTACTATGTTTTATTGTGTACATAATATTTAGTCAGACTATAACATTAGGAAAATACGCTTATATCACATTGGGGTGTCTCCCGATGATCGACCCAATAGATTTTTTTCCAATGGGTGCTTGATTGTAAATGTGGGAAACACCCTCACATTGACCGGTTTTTTTATTTTTGAATTTTCCAATAAGGATACGTGACACACGTGTTATTTGTCGTGCTAACGATTTAAGACCTTGGTCACCTTATTTTACGTGTCATTTTCCAATTGGCATCATCATATAGGCTGGGCACAAACACAAACCCTCCTTGCCATACTCCTCCAACAAACTTTTATTGTTTTCACGCGGTGATCAGTAACGACAAGTTTTTTTTTTAAATCCCGTTAATAAGGACAATAACTCTACCATCATATTTGATGAATTTAAAAACTTTCCAAGCTCGTATCCCTTTTAATCGACCCGAAAACTTTCTCTCAAACAATTCTACTGACCCGAAGGACCGGGTCACTTGCGCAAATATAGATTTTATACCGAAATTCACGTCGCCGAATTGAAAACCAATTTTAAAGTATAATTTAAAAGCAAATACATAAATTTCTGCCACGATTCAACTAAAATAAAACTTTATCATATACATAATGAACTATTTCTTTCCAGAACAAGTCCACTTGGTTATAAGAACCTATAGTTCACCAAAAAGGTAATACCTGCTTTCGCTTGTTGGAGCAGCGGAGTAAATAATGAACTAAAAGATTGAAAATGGAAAATATTATATTGTAAAATATATTCCGTTGTAATAAATATTTAAATGCGGTGCATACGTTAGAACTCGGAGCACAATACGCTTTGTCGTAGCGCTACGCCCCCGACCTGTCAACGGCACGTAGCCGCTCGTAGCGAGGTCGCGTGCCACGCCGCCCCGCACATGCCGTAGCAGGCGCTACGAGCGTACGTTAAGATTTACTTCTTATATTTATTATTTTAAACTTATTATTTAATTTTCTACTTTAAAACTTTTTAATTAATAATTGCTAATAATAAGCAAATTAAATACTAATTTTCAACACCAAAAACCATTGATAAAATAAAAATAAACAAAGGGTATAACGTCGCGTTTTGTATTTGCTCGAAATAAAGCGAATTGTCCTGTGATAGCACGTGTGTTTTTTAAATTTCGAAAAATGTGTTTATTATGCTATCTTTTTCCAACCGCTTGTCGTTGTATTGAAGTGTAAAATAAACAAAATGTGCGTATGTGTGTTACGGAACACTTTTTTCGTTAGATTTATATGACTATAATGGTTCTATGGTATGAAAATTCATTGCCAGAACAAAGGAATAACTACATTTCAAATTAAGGTCGATATTAAGCTAAGGAAAAAAGACAAGATAGCTAAATGTGTGCACAGCTGTAGCTGTAGGGTAGATTCGTCCTAGTTTCCCGGCCCCGAGCGACAATACCTAGACATCAGACTACGTTGCTAGACTTCAGCGCCGGAAACTATTGTGCGACGGATGCGGGTCTATTGAGTTACCTTCGCTGCCTACACCTATTGAGTTACCGTGAAGACGGGGACTGGTTGTGTAAAATTATTGATAATGTCACGTAAAAAATATACAGTCGAACTTGCATAAGCGGGAGTCCAAGGGACCTCGATATTTGTCTCGCTTACAGAGGTTTCTCTACAGAGAAACTTGGGCTGTAAACTTGGGTTACAACACACCAACCCAAGATTTTCGCTTATGAAGGTAGCTCATCGTGACCATAGTATGACTCTCGCTTATAGAAGTTTCTCGCTTATCGAGTTTTGACTGTACATGATATATAAAATAATAAGATACACTTGTGATTGAAGAATACTTTAATTTTGAACCAGTAAATTGTCTAATATCACTAATTCTAAAGTTTGGATGGATCAATAGGCGGATGTTGAAGTTATCTGCGGAACTGCAGAAAAGATCTCGATTATTTGCACAGATGTAGAACATGGTTTAGGACACATAGGCAACTATTGTATTTTAATTGCTCGCAGATGGATTCGCGAGCGTTAGCTAGTATATACATAAATAAACTAAAAAAACCCTCATTTGTCACTATTAATTTTTTTAACGAATAATATTATTATCAATACATTTTTAGTGCACAAATCTAGGTCAAATAAAATATATGTGGGTCATTACACTTTTCATTGTCTAGTTTTAATAACTATATACTAAGACTAGCTGTTGTGCGCGACTTCGTCCGCGTGGAAATAAATATGCCTATGTTACTCGGGGGTTATGTAGCTTTCTAATGGTGAAAGAATTTTTGAAATCGGCCCAGTAGTTCTTTAGTTATTTCAATACAAACAAAAATACAAAGTTTCTCTCTTTATAATATTAGTATAGATATAGATATGTAAATAGTTCACAAAATAAATAATTAAAACGGAAGAATAGCAAAAAAGGGAACTCATAGCTAATTAGGTTTTGTTAACCCCATTTGGGATGCAATAAATGTTTTTAAAATTATTTCATCTCCTTTAAAATAAAAACAGGGAACACATCTGTGCTTCCCAGGGGAACAGATGTCTATGGGTGCGGACCAATTATTTTTAGTTCATCCGCTGATCGTTTGCCCCCGACTCCTGTAAAAAAAAAAAAATTATATCAAGGTGAAATAATACAACATTTTCATATAAAATTTTATTGACATAAATGTAATACATATAAAATATTTTGCTTATAAATAATTTCAAATAAGTACTATACAGACAAAAATATAGTATGATAGTAGGGCGACCCACGATGGACTCCATTTTCCGCAACGTCTAGCGCGTATACTATAGTAGTATAGACAGATATTAAGACGTATCTATATTTTTAAGTTAGTAAAACCAACATAGATTAGTTTAGATTAAACGAAGCACGAATTATTAGCTATATATTGTAGTATCGTAAACACTATTTTAATATATCATTCAAGAAATACTAATATTATAAATAGAGAAACTTTTTATTTTTGTATGTATTGAAATAACTCAAAAACTACTGGGACGATTTACCCTGAGTTACCTATGCTATATTTTTCAATTGAGCGCATAAGAAATCGCAAACAACGGATCCTTCAAGGTAATTTAAATCATTTAGTAAAGCTGGTTTTAAAAACAAATATAAAAAATATATATAAAATTTATCTCATACAAAATTCTCACAAAAAAGTATACAATTTTAAAAATCTCATTATAATAATTTCACTTAATTTTATTAACTATGAATATTATTTAATATTACACAACAATATTGTTTTTATCAAGGTATAGTGACGTAAGGTGTGTCCCGGTGAGGCATTGCTGTCCGTTGCTTCTATGAAAAAATATTAAAAATCTATAGACCTTCGGACATTTAAAAAACTGCATAAAATGAGGGCACTAGTGAGCTATAATGTCAGTTTGATTGCCACCGGGTCAGATAATAATAATTTATGTTAAAAAATTTGAGATAAAAAACAGATCTTTGGAGACTAGTTACAACTTGTGTGTCTAAATAATTCGTTTTTTACATTGCCTTGTAAAAAATCAGATTTTAGATAAATCAACAAACAGGTTAATTTATCTGAACTGCACTATTTTATCCACTAGATGTCGTTAGCTATTATTAGAACGATTGTGTTAAAATCCATGTATATTAATTCAAAGATATTCAACTTTTATCAATGATCAAATCTTAGATATAAACATTTTTAGGCTTAATAACGAATATAAACAAAATTTCACTTAAAAATCTAAGTAATTTCAAATACAACTTAGTAAAAACTACTTTAACTATACCATTGTCACTGGTCATTGATGGTTATTGGTGGTCATTGCTGATCATTGTTGGTCATTGGTGATCATTGGTGATCATTATTGGTCATTGTTGATCATTAATGGTCATTGGTGATCATTAATGGTCATTGATGGTCATTAATGGTCATTGGTGATCATTGATGGTCATTGATGGTCACACAACAGCACTACTGGCCATCATGTTGACACCGCAGGTGCCGTCACCGCGGTACACGCGGTAGTACCCGCGCTCGCCCCACGACGGACCCCATGAGTTCTTCACTATCCAATAAGGCAGACGCTTGTGGAATAGAGGGTAGTCTGAAATTTAAAAAAAATCCTGATGTAAAATCAATAATTTTGATATGCTATATACCCTATTTACTACCTAACCTAATTATTTATAACTACATAATCATAGTACAATTAATCTATATTTACTAAGTGTTTTCGTCACAAGCAAAGCAAGAATCAAGAAAGCTTACCTTAGATCATCTCCTAAGGTCTACAAAGAAGTTTAATTCTTATGCTTTATAGTAAATATATGGAAATTAGAATATCAAGCATAAGAACTGAAGTACCGTCATTAAGAAACTATGACCGTTCGCCGTAAAATTGTCCTAAGAATGGTAAAATATTACTTTTGCCCTCCATAAAACATAACAAAAACAAGTTTCGAAGTAATAAAAACGATCTATGAATAAGACACGTGCGTAAGTAGGAACGAAAAGCTGTCAATTCAAATCTCCTATCGATTATATGTCCTCACCCGAGACCCCATAGCCGACGATGAGCACGCCGTGGTCCAGGTTGTTGGGGCTGCAGAGCATGCGCCACGGGTGCGACACGCCGCCCATGTAGAACTGCATCGCGTTCGCGTTTATACCTGACAACACAAAACATCACACTGGAAACACAATCACTCATTTAAACTACCTAAGCGTCACCTAATCAAGAAAATCCATTTGTTCTTAAAATATTAACCTAATCTTAGAGATGTTGATGATGACCACACAGAAGACAGGCGTCAAATGGAAGCAATTCCGTGTTTCGTCTGAAGAGTGTGGTGCCGGAGGACTAATTTTTAATCCGCTTTCCCTTCCTATCCTTTTCCTACAAGGAAATGATGGGAAGAGGAAGTGGATTTTCTGGGGGAGGGGACGCATAGGGAGAGGAATTATCCTCTTGCTGTGCGTCTCCTCCTCCGAAGATTAAGCGTAGGCAACGCATCTGCAAATGTAGATGTCTATGGGCAGCGGTCGCTTCGCTATTACAGCGAATTAAGGTGGCCGCTTGCTCGTTTGCCACTTTTTAATATAAAAAAAAAAAAATTTTAAGTTACTATGATGTATGTTTGTTTGAAGGTATCTCCAGAACGGCTCAACTAATCTCAATGAAACTCAGATGTAAAACATGGTCTGGAAGGACACATTAACCCCACTCACTCCGAAAAACTGTATAAAGTACTGCGATAAACGAGGACCAATAAGTCGTCGATTATGCGATTCTGGAGGACACTCGGAACTAAATAAGATGGAGCAGGAGTCTCATTGGACCAAATTATGTATCATAAGAAGTACCAGGAAGAAAGATGTTCTGTATTTTGAAATAAATTTTATGTATGAACCAGTACCAAACCTAGAAAGCACAAAAGTAATAACGCTGATTCTCGTTTCGGAATAAAGCGAACTATGTTTTTTAATTTCCTGGGTTTAAATTAAGTCATGGGTGACAGCTAGTTTTTGTACAGAATAAGAAAAATCCCAGTTTATGTAACGTTCCAGTCCTAGGGGTATATTATGGCTCAATCATCACTGACCACGTCTATAATCGTACCCTACACGCGCTCTCTCGCCGGCATCACGTCCGTCATGACTGTCAACATGTCGTGATGCTCGAGACACCCAGAGACAACCAGATCATAGCCAATACACAAAAATTTGAATGACTTGCCTATAGATATGGGTCCGTTTGCGACCAACCACTTGGCCATATCGGTCTCGTTGGTGGTGATGTTGACTGCGCCGCTGATGGTCACCCGTGACAGCGTCTTGTTGTAACTGCATTTATCGTCAGCTTTGCCGTCATAAGGGTAGTCTTCTTCCAATTCTAGACCACCCATTTCTTCGATAGCTCTGAAATTGTCTGAGTTACTAGTACGATGGATATGTTTGTTTGAAGATCTCCGAAACGACTCAGCGAATGGTGAAATTCAGTAGCAGTATTTACGTAAATCAGCTTATTTAAGATGTGACTATACAAACATAAGGTAAAACAAATTAATTTTATCGTCAAAGTAATAATTAACATAAACAATGAAAACATTTATAGCTGACATGTCTATTATGTTTTATTTCATGGTATTTTATCGCTGGTAAATTCCGTTCATACTTTGCCCATTGTTGTACGGTTGTATCACTAAATAATAAAACTGTCAGTTCCCAATGCTCAAATATCTCTGCAATAACATTCTCCTTCTCACTCTATGACAAAATATTTGTATACAAACACATTCACACGGGCGTTTTGTAACGCGCACGAACAAAGCGTTCAAATAGAAATGCATGCATGCAAACGGAAGACTTTTTTTATTCCACAGTGTTATATTTTGTGTGTGAACGCAACAAAGAGTGATTTTAAATCGTTCGTATGAAAGCGTTAAAAAATCGCCAATGCCGAGCGTCAAATATGCGCCCGTGCGAATGCTGGTTGGGACAGTGGAAACTCACAGTACGACTTATAAACTAAACAATTTAACACTTACATTACTTAATCGTAAATAATGCATATTTTTATGTTTATGCAAACTGACAACTTAGCTCATCATGACTTTGATGAGTTTTTAACGCTGAGGGAAATAAAAATTGTATTTTCTGTTCAAAGAAATGAATGACAAAACAATATGCTATCTTTCTAGAAAGAAAATTTTGTCAGATAAATAGAACACTAAAATATTCATAGATTGAGGCTAAGATCAAATTTAAGGGACTGTTATTTCACTGTGTATTAACTTCCGCACTCAAGATTGTCTTAACCGTCACTACGGCACGCCCTTGGTATCCTGCAGTAGGTATTGATTTAGTTACCTGTAAGCATTGTCCATGAGACCTCCGTTGCAACCTGAGTCCAATTTATCGCAATCGACTAGCTCTTGTTCGCTTAGTGACAGCAGGGTGCCAGTCTTTATCTGCCACTGGCCCTCGATGTTGCCTATAAATATTGTATCAAATAACCTCAAATCAAATATTTATTACTTGCAAAACAAAATTAGGAACGATTAGATTAAATTATGGATATTTATTTTCGAATAAGTCTTAATTCTACCACACAAGCCATAGTATTATTTGTAGGTAGTGGAAATATTTTTGTTAACCGGGTTTTTATGTGATATTTTATGTTGACTTTGGTTACTTTAAAATTGTAATACCTGTAACGCTGAAGGCCCAGCAACTACCACAGCTGCCCTGATCCTTGACAGGGGTGACGGCGCCGCGCTGCCGCCAGTCGAACGCGCCCGGCAAACTCACTTCTGGTATAACCGCTTTCGTCCTCGGGATCTCATTCTGATTACGTAGACCCGCCTTCAAACCCAAAAACTTACTCTTGAATTCTTCGTGAGTCAAGTCAGCGAATTTGGTTACACCATATGTGGCGGTGCCCCCGTCCCCAATGTTCAATGCATGGATCATTCTTACGTTGCTCTTAAATATTTCAAATCTTCTTAACTTTTCAGCCTCGTTGTTCGTATACATCGGCTTGTATGTATCGAGAAAGTCATCAAAAAGAACGCGGGCCTCTTCATTTCGAAGTGTAAAGTTGCTACGTGTTTTATGGTCGCAAACAACACGTATATTTAAAAATCTGTCAGCAGAAGGTCGTCGCCACACATTCAAATGACAAATTTTATTCGGTCCCATATCATCAACCTGCGCACAGTTCTGCTGACGACTCAGGACCGTACAGTTTGTAGGGCCCACTTCAATTTTCATTCTATAATGGACACCAGCTATTAGTTGTTTCCCAAACGAGATTAGCTTCACAACTTTTTGTCGTCGAGGGTGGGAGTACTTGGCCTCGATGTGTTTCAATGCCGTAGCTGCCAACAGCATCGCGTTTTCAGAATTCATTTCTTCTATTGATCGCTCTTCACAACTCACCTCAATATCTTTACCGTCTTTTAACCACGGTCTTTCCCAAACGTGTGTTACGCAATGCCGTAAAGGTAAATTATTTAAGAAATCGCACTTAGTTATATCATTCACTATTTCAAACTTTAAGCATGTCGTGTAACCCACGTCGAAATAAACAGATGTCGGCCCAGATGATTTTTTAATTGAATGATTTATTATTTGAAATACCCTTTGTTTATGCTTATGAGTAGACGACTTTTCAAGCTTCTCTAACGATTCGCGCACCAGTTTTTCCACTATTATTCTATCAGACTTTATTACACCCGAGCCCGAATGTATTTTTTTGTTATGGGATGGTTTCGTTTTTTCGGCCAGTTTTAAATATTGGAGGTCATTCGAATTTTGTACAAGTTCCCCACCTGGCATAAGATCCCTCTTTGATCTCCCTTTACCATCAGCCACTTGGCAATTGACGTCGATGTCTTTCTTTTTAATCCAACTTTGTT
>QDHC01000254.1:13578-43463 GCA_013186455.1 Papilio dardanus tibullus | reverse complement strand
AGCTAGCTCCAAATACTGAGGGTCATTCGGATTTTGTTCAAGTTCCCCACCTGCAATAACTTGCCTCTTTGATCTCCCTTTACCATCAGCCACTTGGCAATTGACGTCGATGTCTTTCTTTTTAATCCAACTTTGTTCCCACACCTTGGAAATACAGCTTATGACGTCACCCGTCCCTTGCATTGGCAAAATCTTAAAATAAATTCTCGTCATAAGTCCAGCAACAACTTGAGTAGTAACCCTCTCTACCTCTACAACTTTGTGGGGTTTTGAGTTGCCTGTAGTTTGTAAATACTTTTGCATGGATTCTTTAGCTAACTCCAAATACTTAGGGTCATTCGGATCTTGCTCTAACTCGCCTCCAGGTAATTGTCTCCTATGTCTTTCACCTTGTGATCGACAGTCTACTTTTATGTCTTTGAACTGTATCCAAGGTTTTTCCCAAACTTCTGCAACACATTTTTTTGGCGTTGGAGATTGTGTATTTTTTTCTATTATTTGAAATGTAATTGTAGTAAGTTGGCCAGCTACAACTTGGACTGTAACATCTTCAACTTTTAATACTTCATATTCATCGTCCACATTCGATATTTTTAAATATTTTGCTAGCGATTCTTCTGCCAACGTTTTGTACATAGGATTACTAATGTCTTTTGATTGTTTTCCACCGACAAATTTTAAATTTCTTTTGTTTCTCTTGTTTGCTTGATTTGAATGTGTTTCAACAGATGCAAAAAAATTAAGCAAGTCATCGATAGCTTTTTTCTTATCACTGTTAAGAGAACTCGTTTTTTCCTCTTCTCTATCAAACGTAAAAGAATTAGAATTCGGTATATACTTTTTTCTGGATTCAATCATATTGATAGACTGCGAATTAAAGTCAACTGAATCAGGTTTTGCGGTCAGCTCTATAACATCGTAATGCGCTGATGATGTATCTGGAAACTGATTGTAAGGTATAATTTGTTCTTGTAACTTTTTCACTTCTCCCACCGATAAAGTTCTCTCTGTTATCGGTAGAGCTTGTACGTCGGCATTATGTATAGCTTTAAGTATATCATCTACAGATCCTGTGTTAGCAATTTTGTCAAAATCTGGAATAGGTTTATGTGCGCCGTCCTCTTTATCTAAATCATCTTGAGGCGGTTTTAAAATATTGTTCCCTTTATTATCGTCGTGTATTACTTCACCGTTGTCGCTAAATATCCATTCTTCTGTACAATTATTGGATAAAATCCCCCTATACTTAGAACCATCATACAACCTGACCCACGGCTTTTCTAAAATAGCTATTTTACATGGTTTTACAACTGTACAACTTTCTGCAACATCAATAGTACAATTGTTATAATCGACTTTTAACGTAAGAATATATCTTACACCGTTTACAATCTGAAACAAATATGAAATAAATTTTAAAAAACAATATCTATAACACACACAACTACATATTACTTTACGTAAACATTATTTGATATGCATATTATATTAATATTGTCAATTAAGGATAAATATTTAGGAAATCTCAGGGTTCTATGAATAAAGCAGCCGGCGACAACAATTGTGTAAACATACTAACAAACAGTCATTGTGTCAATGTCTGTCGACTTTTAATATCTATAATATGAACCAACCTGAACCTGCCTCTCCACTTCAACGACTGAATTTAACTCATGCTTCACATCGGGTTCGTGTCTGTTGAGGTGCCGGATGCCCAACAGAGCCAGTTCCTCGACGCCCGCAGCTCCGGGGTTCACGAAGGTGGAACATCCTATACACGGTGAGGCTGGCTTCTCCCTCGGTATTGCGATGAACTGTTCTCCAGACGTCGCCTAACAAATTTAACAAGTATAATTAGAACTATAATAGGTTCATAGTTAAGTATTTGGTATTGATGATTATAACTTTGGGAATGTTTTTTTTTTTAATATGAGAAGGGGGCAAACGAGCAGCAACGAATATCTTTATCTATAACATTAATTGTTGACATTGTTTAATTTAGAAAAAACACAAAATAATATTGGAAAATGTATCCATGAAATTAACAAGGACATAAATTAAATTACCCATTTCATAAAATGCGTGACAAATGAATATATCACGCACACCGTGACTATCGCTGTAATACGTTGAATTCTGTTTTGAATATTTCAATGAATGTTTCTATTTATATGTGTCTAAATATGATTATAGAAATAATACATTTTGCTTGTTTTTAAATTAAATTAGCTTCACGTTAGTTTATTTCTTGTAACCTTTTGTCGTCTTGGTGATAAACAAATCTGAAGACTTCATAAAGAACACAATGTTAATAATGAAAATGGTTACCTATGGTAATACTAACACTTTAAATGGGTCATTGACCACTAATTTGTTTATATAAGAAATGATAAGCGTTCAAATGTCACTTGAGAGTTGATATAATTAACAATAGCTGCAGTGTAACGTAGGAAGAATAATACGCTTAAAAAGTAGTGAATTAAAAAGAAAAGAATTTGATGATACAACTGTAGTAATCATACGTTATTTTCATTTAGATAAAGATAGGGACTATGAAATTGTTGAACACCGATTTAATTTGATCCAAGATGTAAGATCGCACACAGGTCATCACAACAAGTTTTTAGGTAAAAAAAACCGAATACAACATTATTCCAGTATTCGAACTGAATATGAAATCGTCGCTTTATTTATAGAATTCTTACTAAAGTTAGTTAATACCCTTACCCCCTTCTAAATTGTTAAAACTTTCGTGAGACATTATCTAATATTATTAATGCGGCTAAAACTCACGTGTGTTGTTCCGGTAACGGTACCGACTAGTTTCGGACTCTGCGGGAGTCCATCATCAGGGCGAGTGCTGGTTATTCGATGCTCGCGGTCGCGGCGCGTCTCGCAACTAGTCGGTACCGTTACCGGAACAACACACGTGAGTTTTAGCCGCATTAATAATATTAAATACCCCTTTTGTTTGTATTTGAGTAAATTTAGTCATACAATGCTCAACGCATGTTCGTAAAATGACTAAGGTTAGTCGGTCATTATCGAGCAGAGTGAGATTTATTTACACTCCGATAGGTTCATAGTGTTATCATAATGAGTTCATGAACAGATATATGAAATAAATATGTAATAAACAAATCTTACTTATTATAAATGCGAAAATTACGATAGATGGATGGTTGCTTTTTTTTTTTATATTATAAAGTGGCAAACGAGCAAGCTGCCACTTGGACTCGCTGAAATAGCGAAGCAACCGCTGCCCATAGACATCTGAAATTGCAGATGCGTTGCCTGCCCTTAATCTTCGGAGGAGGATAATTCCTCTCCCTATGCGTTCCCTCCCCGGGAAATCCACATCTTCCCATCATTTGCTTATAGAAAAAGGATAGGAGAGTGGATTAAAATGAGGCCTCCGGCACCACACTCTTCAAACGAAACACGGAATTGCTTTCATTTCACGCCTGTTTTCTGTTTGGTCGTGGTATTTCACCGGGCCAGATGGCCAATTCGTGCGAAGATGTTAAAGCGGGCTCTACCACTGTTTCAAGATATCTCCGAAAATGCTTAAAGGATCTGGATGAAATTTCGTACAGTTGTGGAACATAATCTGGATATGTATGTCTATGTTTTTTAGTCCCGAGCAGACGGAGTCGCGGGCGATATCTAGTCTTAATAACTTCGATTGACGAAGAAAACGATCTACCATATGATGTAATCCTTCTTAGTATCGAAGGATGGAGTTACAAAATTGCCTCTACAACAATATCGTTGGTGCGAAGGAGCGCTTTATAAGGAAAGAATAAACATTGAATTAAATATAGATATGATCACATCGTAGACATGGCTTCCGAGAATACAAGTGCATAATAAGTTAGGCGGTGATCACAGTATTACGGTTTACCAGAATAAAATGTGTGTATGATCATTTTTGTGATCAATTATTTGTATTAGTACACAGCGTGGATCACATACTGAGGGTGTAGAATATTCTAGATAAATAATGTGACTATTTTTTTGTTTACTTAACGGGACAACATACTTTCAGCACCGGACCTAAGTGGGGTGGTGGATGCAAGCCGAATCACGTATTTTACCCATCTCTACAAGAAATTTTGTGAACAGGGCGAAAGAAAAAACTAGTCAACGAAGCGCGAGCAATAACGTTTTCGCCATTCTCATGCTCCCAGCTACCGACGATGCGGGCTCGCTCTCGCACACCGCCCGCGTTCGGCCCCTCGACTATCCGAATTTTCGCGCGGTTTCCGAAAACGGGACAATTTAGCGTCCCAGAGATTACTCCGGGGACACCGGGACATACTGTAAAACAGGACAATCCCGTTCAAAACGGGACGTCTGGTCACGTTATGGATACATCGTCACTTGTTTGTTCAGATATTAAGGATATGTTTTTTTATGACATAAAAGTTTTAGTAGTATAACGCATCATAACTTTATGCCACAAGTGAATGAGTGTTCAGTGCTTACGTGACCATGCTAACTTTTGTTACACACATACAAAACTTTGTTCCCCTTATCAGTATAAACATTTTAAATTTTTATATTGTTTCATAACAGGAAAATATTTTTCTCTTGAGTCGACAGTGCTATTCCTCTATGTAAAAAAACTAGCGCGAATTATAATTTATAACATACGAGCTGTCGCCCGTAACTCGGTCAGCATGAAATTAAAAAAAAAAATTGGAAGCACGTGTGTTCTTCCTGACTATGTTTTACATCTGACTAAATGACTCTCGCTTATAGAGGTTTCTCGCTTATCCAGGTTCGACTGTACCTTCAAACAAACATCTATCCAATCAAAACATTCGCATTTATATTAGTGATATATAGTAAGGAATACAACTCTGACGCAAGTGGTTTAGTGTATTTTTGTCGTTATTGTAAACGCACCCTTATATGTTTGGTACTAACAATACGGTTGTATACAAAGAGTGTCATAATCGCAATGTATCCGATGTGATGTTTTATAAATATAGTACATCATTTTATTCTAACACGCGTTGTCATACGTCACACCGCACGGGGCACTCCACTCTTGAGTGCGCAACAAAATAATTAACTTTACTCGTACTTTTACAGGCGTGAAATGGAAGAAATTCCGTGTTTCGTCTGACCATTGTGGTGCCGGAGACTAATTTTACTCTACTTTCCTTTCTTATCCTTTTCTTATAAGGAAATGACGGGAAGGGGAAGCGGATTTGGCGGGGGATGAGGCGCGTATGAAGAGGAATTATTTTCTTTCTGCGCGTCTCCTCCGTAGATTATGGTTAAGCAACGAATCTGCGATTGCAGATGTCTATGGGCTGCGGTCGCTTCGTTATTTCAGCAAAATCCGGACGGCCGCTTGCTCGTTTGCCACTTGATAATTTATAAAAAAAAACTTGCCGACTGTTTCTTTTAATTAACCGCGATAAATATCTAAGATGTTAAAGTATACCGAATCAATTTAGTTACACATTGCAATTATGGTAGCCTATTAAATAACGTGGATAACAGAGCTTACTGCATTTACGGAATGAACAATAAATGTTAACCTAATTATCTATACTAATAAATAAATAAATAAATAAATATTATAAAGAGCCAAACTTTAGTAGTAGTAGTAGTAGTTCGACTAATAATGGGCTCCCTTTTCCGCAATTCCATGACTAGTGCGTTTTTTGCGTGAATTCACACATAACTTTGATTTTTTTTAGCGAAACTTCGTATGTTTGTATTTTTGTATGTATTGAAATAACTTAAGAACTACTGGGCCGATTTCAAAAAATCCTTCACCATGAGAAAGCTACATTATCACCAAGTAACACAGCTATATTATTTAATACTACGCGGACGAAGTCGCGACCAATAGCTAGCATAATATAAAGGTCATTTATTACGTAATGGACGAGGTCCTAGAGGTGTGTGGATGTGGCAACTTTTTGTAAATGTGAATGTGATTTTTTAATGCCCCACAGACAGTCATATGTGACACCTATAATGAAATAAAGCTAAATTAAGCATGTCCTTCATTCGAATCAACTTAAATCCTCTCAATTAGATACAATACAGACTACAAAGTAAAATGTCAATTTAATTTAAGAATTAATTGACTACACCAAAGACACTCCTTGAAGCTAATTGATACATGACTATGTCATCATTAAAGATCATTTTAGTACACTAAAAATGACTTCTAATCCCAGTTTAACCAGTATTACTTTGGATTGATATTGTTAATATAATTTTATTGTTATCCAGTCCAGAGTAACAAAGGCCAAAATTATTTAGTTAAATGTTATGTAAAAGATATTCTATTAAAGGTTCCCTTCCTACACTACTCATTATGAGGTTTGGTGGACAAATATAAGAAAAAAAAGTGTATATTGTTTGTGTGAAAAATAATTGTTTGTTTTTATACCGTTTTGCG
This sequence comes from Papilio dardanus tibullus, assembly GCA_013186455.1. NCBI lineage: Eukaryota > Metazoa > Arthropoda > Insecta > Lepidoptera > Papilionidae > Papilio > Papilio dardanus. The sequence continues at coordinate 37,033 of QDHC01000254.1, read as the reverse complement.
TGACATCGGTCTAATGTAGACATAAGGTTATGAATAAAATAATTTCTCCATCCATCTATTGTAACTTTTGCATTTATAGTATTAAAATTGGTAATAAAAACTGTGTTTGTTATTTTATAAAAATAAATTACAGTTAACAATGCACTGTAACTAATGTTATTACAGAGCTAATGTTATGTGCTATGACAAACTTTCAAGGTTGCCAACACCAATACATTACATATTTTAACATTTTATGTGATAAACAAGCTGTCACCCGCCACACTAGTTGCTTGCAACTTAAAAACATAGTAAGTAGCCTATGTGTCCTTCGAGATTATGTTCTACATACAAAATTTATAGAGATCCGTTACGATGTTTCGGAGATATCTTCACAACCATCTATGGTAACATTTACATTTAAATATGCGCTAGTCATGGAGTTGCGGACAATGAAAAATAAAATAGTGCCTTATTTTATTTAATATGCTAAGAGAATTAATAAATGTAAAAGTTAAGGTAAAAGGTAAGGTTCGTTGATGAGCTCACTAATTGAGCCCATCATGGGTCAAGGTAAGGTTCAAACCCTCTGTCGTGGACGTTAAACAGTGCCCACGACTCCGCCGTAATACGTGTGAGGGCCGTCAGGTTTTAGTGGGTATTACGGTCACCTTCTGTGGCCGGCGAGTCCCACACTCTCTACGCCATTGCACGCCCGGCGTAGAGGGTCCTAAATGCATTTCCTGACGTTTAAAAAAAAAAAAAAAAAGGTTCAAACCCTCACGCAAAATACGCGCTAGTCGTGAAGTTGCGGAAAATGGAGCCCATCATGGGTCGAAACCTTCAAACTTTAACCTGCAAAGTTTAAACCTTACCTTTTACCTTAACTTTTACATTCATTTATTCTCTTAGCATATTAAATAAATACATAATGCATTTCATTTTTTAAGTACATTCCAAAAGGAGGTTATAATAATAAAATGTATCTTACCGCAGAATTACTCTGGACTTCATTATCTAGTTGTACAGGTAGATGTTCAGCCCCGGTTTCCGTTGTTGGGTTTTTCTCTTCAGCCACTATGTTGTCCACATTGAACTCTGTGGTGGTGGACGGTGCCGGCTCTTCACATTTGTAATCATCCTTTATGTGGATATCACTGCCTCCTTGGTCTTCCAATGTGACAGAACATCTACGATATGTGAACTCTTCAAGGTTATGAATACTTGTCACTTTTAGTTTTGTTTCAATCTTATAGTTGTTTTCATCCTGAAAGAAATTTTATAATAAAAACCATAATTGAATCATCATATCTGTTTGAGTTGGCAATAATTTATTTTCCTATTGTTTTATTAAATTATTTATCTTCATATGAGAATAATATTGAATTCAAAATCATAAGTATCAATATTGAGTCTCAGTCTTGATAATAAAGGAGATGTTATTGTAAACCTGATAACCTTAGATAAAAATTAGAAATAAAATGTTAATATGATTACTCACGGTTTTTTGCGCGCTTATTAGAACACCGTCGTCGTATATGAAGGCATGGTTAGGTAAATTATTTAAATAATCGACGAAACTTGTTACAAATTGTACTTTTCTCTCTTCACTCAACTCTACCGAACAAGTAGTTTGAAGAAAGCAATAGCTTAAAAAAACGTAAATTATTGCCTTCATGACGTAAGATCAAAACACAACCATCTCAATTAATACTCGCTTGAACAATGAAGAATGCGAAAATATTTATGAGAAACTTATTTCTTTGTGTGGTTTATATTTACAAACATTTTATAAATATTGCGTATTGTGAAATCTATGCTCTGTGTCAACTGTCAAATTAATGACATCACGATTGTCAAGTTAGATAGTGTGAGAAACGGAACATTCAGCCACAATTTTTTTAAATCATTTCTCACATTTTTGGGAAGTTACTACTAATACTAGCTTTAATTTCTATATGTTTGTGTTATATTTATTTTATTGCGATGATTGTTATAAATTTGGTTAGTTCTTTCATACTCATCAATTTCATTCTTTTTGTGGATATGCTTATATTGAAATTCGTTAACATTCCTCTATGGTTTTAGACATATGTCCATATGACATTGACAATTGTTTGATTTGTGTTGTGATGTGATGTCTTCGTTGCTTTTACCGTTATTTTAGTTTTATAAGAGAAAGTTTAATTTACATTCCATTTTCATTTTTGTATAAAATTTATAAATTATAAAAATATGTGCGAAAAGACCAAAAGGAAATTGTTCAATAAATCTAGTGTTCAAGGGTACCTATAACAAAGTTTTATTTTATTTTTTAAATGAAATAGTATAATTGAATAAAAGCATTATAAATTTGCAGTTGGTGGATGGTTTTTGGTGTTATATGTGCCGCTACCTTTTTGACACGATTTTATAAAGTATTGGAACCAGATCATGTTTGGTAAGTTTGTCATAAGATTCCTATTATCCAAATTACTTTTTTTTATTAATTATCAAAAAATAAATCGGACTGTCACAAACCGTATGCACTTTATTAAAAAATATATATATTAGTCCTAGAACATTCAAGAACGATTTACGGGATAACCACGCACCACAGAGAAAAAGTCAAGGTGGTGAATCATCTTATTTCCCTCCGTTCCAATCGAATACAACTTAAAAAGTGGGTTTTATACAAAAAGTGCACCTTTTGCGACAGTCGGGCCTATTTGTGGAAGCAATATTTATTGTTATTTTTCAGCTGGGATGAGACACACTTTGGTAAGATGGCCAGCTGGTACATAAATAGAACATTTTTCTTTGATGTTCATCCTCCACTGGGAAAGGTCAGTTAACATCTACAAAAAAATCTTGAAAATATTATTTTTCGTTTATGTATTTTTATGCTTTTTTATATAAAAGTTTTTCTGATAATGACTTTTGAAAAAAGTACTGGCTTTCCTCCTTTACTAATTCTCAAGAAGCTATGGTATTTGAAAGCTATTAACAAGGATCAATAAGTCATTGATTATATGATACTGGACAACACTCGGAACTAAATAAGATAGACCAGGGGTCTCATTGGACCAAATTATGAATCATAAGAAGTACCAGGAACAAGTATGTTCTGTATTTTGGAATAAATTTTATTAATATACCAAATGTAGAAAGTACAACAGTAATAACACTCGATTCTCATTTTGGCATAAAGCGGAATAAGTTTCCATTGTAATATATTGACAGTGAAAACCCAATTCAAAATAGTTTTTTTTTTTCAGATGTTAATAGCTCTGTCAGGAAAACTATCAGGCTATGATGGTAAATATCCTTTTGAAAAACCTGGCGATAAATATAATGGTACCAGATATGAAGGAATGAGAATTGTGAGTAAGCAAATAATTTTATCCATAGAACCAGAATAAGTGTGGTTCCTTTGATGTTGTAAATGTACTGTTTGGGGACTTCCTTAAGGGTCTCACTTATTTTTAACCCTATTCTATACTTAATATTAAAATTATTGTATTTTTAAATGTTTTGAAATAACTGCTAGGCTGTTTTAAAGAATTCTTTATGGGTTAAGATATTTATTTTTCCTTAATAAGATATTATAATTCACTTATTTAAGGCAACTAATTAAATACAATTTATTAAATTGCAAGCGTACAGATTTAAGAATAAAAAATACTCTGATAATGTTAATAGTGACTTACTATTAAAAGCTGCATTATTACTGTAACCTAGGCTATTTTTTATTTTCGCACGGATGAAGTCGCACATACCATATAAAAGCATAATTTTTTTATAAGTATTTTTTTTTTTTAGTTTTGTACAACATTAGGAGCAATGACAGTTCCTTTAACATTTTTGTCAATATGGGAGATGACACAATCTCTGGAAGCTACATTTATTGGTACCATATTGTTATTATGTGGTAAGTTATAATTAACATAGAATATTGAGAAAATTAGTAATTTCCAGTCAAATCTTTATTTATTTTCTTATGTTTTAGATGTCGGATATCTAACATTAAACAGATATATTCTTTTGGATCCTATTCTGCTATTTTTTATGAGCTGTGCTATTCATGGAGCTTTTAAGGTACACATTTAAAAATTATTGATATTTTTTTTATTCACACCTTTTTAGTATATAGCTTAGTAATTTTTTACTAATCACTACATAGTATAAAACAATGTCGAAATGTAAGCTTAAATCTTTAAAACTATATAACAGATTTTGATGCGTTTTTTTAATAGAGTGATTGAAGAGGAAGGTTTATTTGCATAACTAGCGACCAGCTCTGGCTTCGTGCGGCTGCAATTATTATTAGTATAGCTGTTATATACAATGTTCACAGTTTTTCTGTAGTGTATTTAGTATCAGCATTAGAACCTTTGCGAGGCGGGTCGCTAGTGATATTATAAATGTTACTATGATAGATGAATGTTTGAAGAAACTTCGGAACGGCTGAACAAATCTTGACAAAATTTAGCACAGATTTAAAACATAGTCGGGAACAACACATAGGCTACTTAATATGTTTTTCTCTTTAATGCCTCGGTTAATAATTATTAATTAGTATTCTTCCGACAGTAATTATTTTATTTCTCAGGTAAGAAGTTTAACGGAGTCAGGTCAGGCACCATATTCCGCCCGCATGTTGTCATGGCAACTGTTCCTGGGTTGGTCCTTGGCTTGCACCATGTCTGTAAAGTTTGTTGGATTGTTCCTTGTCTTGTTTGTTGGTCTGCGTACACTCGCTGATCTATGGAATGTTCTAGGCGATCTGACTAAACCAGTGGTGAGTGGAAAGATAACACATTCAATGCTATATTAATGTACTATTGTGAACTCGGTGATACATGTGTTTTGTCATCTTCGAATTTATATTAACCTTTTGGAGGCCACGGTCTGCTATTTGTGACAAACGAAGACGAGCCCTGTGAGCCGCGGTCTGCTATTTATGACCAAAAACATGCCCTCGAAAAACACGAAAAAAACGTAATAATCAATGCTTTTTGGTGATTTTGATGATCAAACCTGAAAGTTAAAACTCCAAACTATATGTAAACATATAAAAAAAGCTAATTATAGCGTATTTTTAACTTAAAACAATTAATTAAAATAGTCAAAAATAAATGTTAAAAAGGAAGTGCCCACGGAGCCACGGTCTGCTATTTGTGACAAATTGTGACACTTTATGACAGCTAGTGATGCGAAACGTGATATATTGCATAAATCAAAAATTATTCTACTAGGTGTAAGATTTGAAAAATATATGTTGCCGTAATTAGAATTTATAATTTACATACTTACTTAAGGTTAATTAACATTTAATTACAGTAATTTAATTAAAATAAAGACGTTTAAATTATCATCTGTAAATAGATTCGTAATATTTATACAGAGTGCCTCGCAGCGAATGGATGTTTTTGGACATCTTTAATTGTGAATATCTATGGGAAGCAGCCATTTCGCCATTACGGCGAAATCAGTTCGTTCGTGCCCCGCAGCAAATGGATGTTTTTGGGGCTACTAATAGGATACCTCCCAAGGGCTCAGAAAAAAAACAAACAAAAAAGAAATTCAAAACTCTTTTGTCACCTTGCTGTGCATATATGCGCACGATAATATCAAATTAATGAAATTCGATACTTTTTTGGTGTCATATTAATCCTCATAGACTACACTTATTATACATGTCTCAATTATTAAAAATTCTTCATTACATTATGGTAATGTTAATGTAATGAAGAATTTCGTTCGAAAACGGTTTTACAATTATTATGCGATTTCTGAAAATGTTTTTGAAAATAGAATGTCGATAAACAAAATTTACTTCAGGTTCATCTCTACGTATATTGCGTGCATTTGTAAAATGCTTGGTCCACGGAGCCAAGTCGTCATATATGTATGACAGTGGACGTCGTCATCACAGGGATAGTGTTGTTCCATAACTTATTGTGCGATCTATTTTATTGAATTTAAAATTTTGAATCTACTGCTTTTAAAGTCTAGATTATGACATTTATTGTGACTTTCGATGGTAGTAGGACTAAACATAAAAATAAAATTACATTTGAGAGAGTTTTTATTAGATAGTCGTTAAAATATATAAATAAATTGCATGTTATCGACATGACTGCTCCAAGCACTATTGATATTTTAGTGATTTCTTACGAATTTGAGCCTTGGCTCACAGGGCACGTTTTTGTTGTTTTGGCTTGGCATCCAATGGGTTAAACTAGCTGTTGTGCGCGCCTTTATCCGCATGGAATTAAATAATATAGCCTATGTTACTTGGGGATAATGTAGCTTTCTAATGGCGAAAAATTTTTGAAATTGGCCCAGTAGTTCTTGTGTTATTTCAATACATACAAAAATACAAAGTTTCTTTCTTTAAAATATTAGTATAGATATAGTTTGAAAACTTTTTCAGACTTTAACATTGAAACATCTGATTGGAAGGACTTTTACATTAATACTATGGCCCATCGCGCTTTATGTGTTCTTTTTCTGGATCCATCTCACTGTGCTAAGTAAAAGGTAAGCAAACATAGTATTGATTGGCACCTTTTAAGTATTTTAATAATATTAAATACCAATTTATTTATTATTTTTAAAGATTACATGAATTAATTACATAAATTTAGTGTATTTTAGTGTGATTTCTCACAATTATTCCCTTCTAAATGACTCCTTGCTGCCTTTGTGTGTCCTATTTCTTGTTTTTTAGACAAGCTAATGGCTCCAAAGGATTAGAATAGAGACGGAAGATTGATTCGTTGTTTCTTAATATTTTTTTAATATCATAGCGGGAACGGCGACGGTTTCTACTCGTCAGGTTTCCAAGCTCGTCTGGAAGGCAACAGCTTGCACAACGCGAGCGCGCCGCGCCTGCTGGCGTACGGCGCGCTCATCACGCTCAAGAACCATCGCACTGGAGGTGGATACCTGCACTCGCATCACCATCTCTACCCTGCAGGAGTGGGCGCGCGGCAGCAACAGGTTGGTAGGAGGATCCAATGGTTTTAGTGTTGGTAGCATTGTAAGTGTTAAAATATTTAGATAATGATGCAGAAACAAGTGTGTTGAAATCACAATAAATTATTGATATTGTGTTTCATGGCAATAGTTCAGATTTGTTAACAAGGGGGAATTAATTTACCATTGACATAATTCATAGGATTGATTCAAATTAATAAAATTACATATAAAGTCGGGGCTTTTACCTAGTTAATTAATTAATTTACCTAGTTAATTGATAATACGCTATAGATAACAACGTACACGCACAAAGACGATAACAACCGATGGGTGGTGAAGCCGTACGACCGCGAGAGTGCGGGGGGTGCAGGGGGCGCAGTGGGTACGGGGGGTGCGGTGGTGGTGCGCAGCGGCGACCTGGTGCGTCTGACGCACGCCGCCACCGGCCGCAACCTGCACTCGCACCGGGAACGAGCACCACTCTCACACAAGTACCTTCAGGTCACAGGGTATGGAGAGGTAAGATACCTTCGGAAAGAACAAAAAAGATTTTAAAAAATCGCAAAAATAAAAAAAAAAGTTTATGAATGTTACAAATATATATTTATAAGATGTTTTTTTTTATATAGGATGGTATTGGAGACGCCAACGATGTTTGGAAGATCTTAATCTCTGGAGGGAAGGACGGGGAAGAGGTACAGACTGTGCGGAGCAAGTTGATGTTCGTACATTATTTACAAGTAAGTTACTACTAACAAACCTCGAATTAGAGTGACAGTGTGCTTATATCACTGATCTCTATAAATGAATAGGTTATTGATTGGAAATAATAGTAATTTGTTTCCTTCCGAATTAAATGAGCCATATTATACATGGTAGTTAATTATAATCTTAAGCGCCGATTTTCTGCAAATGCCTTCATCAGTACGTCAGTTACAGCGTAGAAGTAAGAAAATGTGTAGATAATTCTTTTATTAATAATTAATTAATTATTTTAATTATTAGTTCAAATCCTCTGAAATAAGCACAAAATACAATATTTTCTTCCCTGTCTATTTATAGATATCAGTGGTTTTTTATGTGTTTCTTCAATGGGAAATCAGTTTTACTATTAAATATTTGTAGACATGCGTGTTGACGACAACTGGCAAACAGTTACCGAAGTGGGGCTACGAGCAGCAGGAGGTGGCGTGTAATCCCAACTTGAGGGACAAACACGCGCTCTGGAATGTTGAAGACAATCTATTTGATGACTGTGAGTGTAACTAGTGGTGGTATACGATGGACTCCTACAGCGGTGTTTCCTAATTTGGGGCCAAACCCACAAGGGGGGCAATTCGAAAATGGAGCCGAGATGACTAAACCATTCGCTCCGGGCTATTTTGTGTATGAGGGCAGAAACATTTTAGAAATGTTAAGTTTCGGGATGACACGAAAATGGTTGGGAACACTGGTATATAAACCATGTACAGTGTAATGATACCTCTTCCATACGGTTTACTTCACAAATCTGAGGTCATTTTACATTGGATTCTAAAAATGTAATAATTGTAATATTACAGTACCCAAGGTAAGTTTTGAAGCGTACGCGTCCGGTTTCTTGGAGCGGTTCCTGGAGTCGCACGCGGTCATGTTCCAGGGGAACTCTGGTCTGAAGCCCAAAGAGGGCGAGGTGACATCGCAACCCTGGCAGTGGCCTATCAATTACAGGGTAAGAGATTATTTTATTAGTTACTGATGATACAAACGGGGTTGAATAATCCGCGTTAAATTGTGAAATCATAGGTCACAGAACTAAAAATATAAAAAAAAAATGGTTATTTTTTTCTGGCTAATTTTGACACATCAAAGTCATAGACGCACATTTTTATATTTGAAACGTACTAAAAACTTTACTTTTGTTTTGTTAAAACATTTTTTTTTCTTCACAGGGTCAATTTTTCTCTGGCAGTGGTCATAGAATATATTTGCTAGGCAACCCTGTGGTCTGGTGGACCAACCTTGTTTTCTTGGTCGTTTTCTTTTTTATATACGTCATTAATTCTATAAGACAGAAGAGGGCGGAGGCTTTTGGTAAACCTGTCCAAGGTGAGACTGACTTAGTAATAAGCTTTAAGTTTTATTGTGGTTTTTGACAACCCTAGTAGAAGTAAAAAATGTTGTCTTTGCATTTAAAGTGTTGTGATGACTATGACCCCGAACCCTTACAATTTTTATTTTATATCCAAGTTTTACAGGATTTTTCCTGATTTTAAATTATTAATTTTTTTGTTAAGTATAATAAATAATTACATATTTAACATCCATATATTCTACATTACCAGATTCTCTGGTAATTATAAAACAACCGTTGGATATTTGTGTAGTGGGCGAGGGGAACGAGGGCGCGCTGCTGAACGCGGCGGGGTGGGGCAGCGCGGGCTGGGCGCTGCACTACGTGCCTTTCTGGGCGATGGGCCGAGTGCTCTACTTCCACCACTACTTCCCCGCACTCGTCTTCAGCTCCATGCTCACAGGTACACCGATAAAGTTACGATTGATGTTTGAAGGTATCTCCAGTACAGCTTAAAGGATGTCAATAAAATTTTGCATAAATGTAGAACATGTATGTTTTAATACCAAGCAGGAATCGAGGCGACAACAATTAAATAATAAATAAAAAAAAAATTAAACTAAATTTATTAATATTGAAATTGATCTCTATAAATCATTTTATTCCAAACTTCAGAAAGGTTACAAGCATAGCGCGCAAATGACTTTAAGACACCGAGATATTTGAAACGGTCTATACTTGGGTGAAAGTTGCAAGATGTCCTTTGTTATATTTCAACTAAACTTTTCTATTCCAGGTATCCTAACAGAATATCTTTTACGCAGTATAAAGAGTTACTTGTCCCCCGAGCTGGGGCGGACGGTGTACCACTGCGCGATGGGTATCATCGTCTCCAGTACTGTTTACAGTTTTTATTTATTCTCTCCATTGGCGTACGGCATGACGGGGCCTTTAGCACACGAACCTAACTCTACTATGTCCGGTCTAAAGTGGCTTGAGTCGTGGGAGTTTTAGTGCTAAAATTAAAAAAGCACTGTGGAAGTTATATAGAAATAAAAAAAAATCATTAAAAAAAATATTGTCTCTGGTTGGAAAGAATGAATGATAGAAAATCATGGCTACAGTATGTTAATATGTGTCCTATCTAAACAATTTTAACTTTATAAAGCTGTAATCGCAGACTTTTTAAAAAATAGATGTGTTCATAATAAATTTAAACACTGAAACAAAATACATTGTCAGACATTTTACTAATACTATATTGAAATTAACACTAAGGTTGTGAAGATCATACTCATTGTTAAGAATAATATAATAAATAATTTTAATTACTATAGTAGAATAGATATTAAATTTTAGATGTTGGTAAAATCAAAAGACTTGTATTCCGTCCATTTATATTTTTAATGTGTAACTTATAATCAATATACACGTTTACAAGATTTATACAATTTTTTATAATAAAGTTTATGTATGTTTTACTTTTTTATTTATTCCTCAAGACCATGAATAAATATACTGAACGCTAAGCTTGGTACGGCATGGTACATTGGTTTCAGAAGACTTGGCTGTTCTAATCTTATTTAGCATGAAAAAGCGATTCATAGAACTATCTAAGTTGGGTACTTAGTGATTGGACTAGGCTTATGGAAGGAAATAAATCCTTAGATCCCTAGGATCAGTGTAGTACATTTGTAATTCCCCTAGGGCTTCATTAAACCGATGTCACGCAAAAAACGGCCTTAGGCCGAAGTAAAATCTCTTTTTATCGCCAATTCGTTATAGTGTAGCCCTAGGGTAAAAACCGCAACAATCAGAAGAGTTAGATGTGTGTTGCCAGTTGCCAGATATATTCTCTTAAAAACTTCTACGTAAAAGTTCAAGAATAAGGTAAAGGAAACATTAAAAGTGCAACGTATGGCGCATACGGGAATAAAATATTTATCAGTGCTTGGATGAATTCACATTAGCTCTTTCTGAAACATTCAAATAATTTTAAAACAGTGATAACTTTAAACTTCACGTAACTATTATGGTACATTTTTGTTTTTTATCATTTTGTTTAAAAGCAGTAATTATTTTTTTGAAAAAATCTAATGATTTAATAAGTTAAGAAAATACAGATAACAAATACGTTAGCGATTGATTTTTAGTTTTTGACTCTGGCCATGTTGTCGATAAAATATTTGACATAAAAAATATAATTACAAATGGCGTTTACGTAGAATAGACAGATGTGTTCACGGCCACGATGGGCGATGATTCTTTGATATTACGAGAAGATGGTTATATTCGTATGAACTTTCCTGTTTCTTCTTTAACGTACCATAGTAACTTGAATATAATTTTGGTGAAGACTGACGTGGGCGGTGTACACGTTTTGGATGTGAACTCTGGTGTAATCCTTCAGTCATCTTGCCTATCAGCGGGTAAGTCGGAAAGGATCGCATACTTCTGTAACTAACATATAAATAGAATCCAATCTGCAAATAGCAAAAAATAAGTGTTCCCTTAGGGTCGTTGTTATAGCAATTATTTTCGTACATGATTTTTTCAATGTCCTACATTGTTTGATATGACAGTTTTCAGTAAACAATTACGATTCTGCCGGACTTATTTTTACTAGAAAATAATTAATTATGACTTAATTCTAGATGAGGGTGGTACTGTCGGGGTGGAATATGCCCCAGGGGCGGACCGAGTGTTGTTATGGGACAGGAGCGGCGTCGGCGCGCGCACGGACTACAACGGGGTGCTGTTGCTGCACACGGCGCTGCAGCGCAGGCTGCCCTCGCCGCAGCCAGAGATCATCATAAAGATTGAACTCGTCCTCTCTGAGGTATACCTATTGATCATTAAGAAATTATAGTTTTATCAACTTGAATTTTTCTTTAATATGTTAACTATCACAATGAATGTGCAAAATGTGTTCCGAGAGATAAAATGTAAATGTATTAAACATAATGTAGAATAATCGCACCAATTCGGACAGGATTTAAAAAGAGACATTGACATTGCACTAGCTGTTACCGATACAAGCTGTGTTATTCAATTTTAATGTATTTTGTCAATGAAACCCATGATCAATACACAATTTGATACTATAAATTAGTGTTGGAATGTCTATTGTTTTCTAATAGTACTGATTTATGACTTTGAGTAAATACAAACAATTATATTTCCATTGACATTTGTGGATGATGTTAAATTATTTTCTTGATCAATGTATCTGTGTATGTGATGCCGTTGTAGTGGAGGAGTTACCGATTTTGTTAACTTTAGACGAAATAAATTTGTAATATTTTGCAACGTTATATATGTTGGCGAATTAAATCTTCCTGGTTATAATCATAGATGGTATAATGTTAGAAGTGGTGATATTTAGTATGTAATTTATGATAGCGGCAGACAAAAAATCCAAAATATAAATATTGGTATCAAGAGCTGGAAGCCAAGGAAAAAATAAAACAATGTGGAGAAACCTAACCAGCCCCCTTGACAAAGTTCCAAGTAACTGAGAATGATTTTTGATAAGTCACAAGCTTGTCTCATGCAGCAATTGCTTCGAAGGAAATTCACTTTATCAAGGGGGTAAGTCCCCGACCCACCCGGAATATAGTACCTCACATGGATGAACTATAAATTTCACAGTTAATTTTAATATTATACCTATTTATAACTTTTTAGTTTTTTAAAAGATAGGCTTACTGGTTAAAAAAATGCTTTATGATATAAATGCTGTTGCTCGCGACTTTGTCCGCGCAGTATTATAAAATTATAACATGTTACTCAGTGATTATGTAGCTTTCTAATGGTAAATGATTTTTTAAATCAACTCATTAGTTTATGAGTTATTTCAATATATTTATTTCGATAAGAAAATACATACAAAAATATAAAAATACAAACCTTCATTTATAATGATAAATAAGACAGCAATAAGTTTTGCTTGAAAGTTTTCTTGAAACCACAGTTTAATCATGTTTTATACTTAAAATAATTATTGTAAATCCTGGAAGATTTTTTTATATGAAAATTCGAGTCTCTTAGCATTTTTTATCGGAAACAATGATTTAAATTAAATAATTGATTTAACCTAGTGTAGCATAATAATTAAGTTTTATACATCATGTTATATTTTACGATGAATTTTCATATAGGTAGTTATTGCGATGTTTTCCATCGATACTTCGTCTCGATTCGTCGCCTCAACGCCAATCAATATTTTCTATACATACTCTCGTTACTAGGCGTTGTTTCCCGGGAATTTTCTCGTTTTCCCGAAGTTTCGCAATCCGTGCGAAAGCAAGAAAATATGTTTTTTTAGGTAATTGTAAGTTTAGAAAGGAATATTTTAGATTGTAAATATAAAGATTTAATAAACGGCAGTAGAGAATAATGCATTGTTAAATAATTAGTAGACAAGTCGATAGTATTGGAATTGCTTACATTATGTAGATTTATTAGTCATCAAGGCACCACGCGATGTTAGATACTAATGCGGGTGAAAATCGCAACATATCATGCGACATATAGCAACCTTATTACGCATATTAATTGTTTCTCGATATGATTTAGATTGAATGATATATTTGTATAGATACATATATTTTTTTGTGGTATTAGTAGTAAAAAAAGACGAAACTCACCGTCATTTTCTAGTGTTTGTAAAAAAGGGCATGTAAAATAACGAAAATATTTAAACTTTAACTAACTACTAAACAATCATTACTCTCTTTTTATGACAAGTTACTTTTTTAAATTTCTAACTCTACGGCTTCATTAGACCGACTTGCGATAAAATTGCGTGATTTTGCTTCGGCGTAAGTCCGTTTTTATTTCGAAATCGGTCTAATAAAGCCAAATTGTAACAAGTTATAGAATTCGGTTGTTTCGCTGTTCTGTTTAATGACTAATTATAATTTATAAACAAAATAACAGATTGTTACGTTTCTTTGACATTGTTTATTTTTTCGCTGAGTTGTCTATGGGTAATTTTATATTTTTTATTACCATAAAATCTCAAAAAAAAAAATTTTTTTATTTTAAAATCTCAAAAAAAATAAAAAATATTTTTTATTTAATTCTAACATCAACTGTACAGCCGCGTCGCGCTCAGTATTTATATTTTTTATCTATAATCTTCTTTGTTGTTTTTGAAATTGTAATTTCCGCGGTTATAGGCCATAAAATCTCAAAAAAAAAAAAAATTCCGCGGTTATTTTCACGTGTTATTGAGGTAGGTTAAGGTTGTTAATTTTGCTGATCTTGGATTATATTTGTGTTTGTTAACTAAGACGTTTTCTATTTTATATGATACTTGCCGTAAGTGTTATATTTTTCATATTTTAATTGTTGGGTTATATAAAAAAGGCCGTATAAAAGTGAACAAAAAGTGAGGTTGTTATTTTTTATATTTACTTTTAGAATAATCTTTACATTTTTACGTATAATATGAAAAGCTCACAAAGTGTACAATATAAATTATAAAAGTTTTAATTTTAGTACCACGTATAATCTAGGTTAACTAGCTTTTAGGATAAAGTAAATCTAGCATTAAGATGTTCCCATAATCCCTGTATTAGATCCGAGACGATACATTTTGCAAAAAGCGTGTATGCTTCAAATTTTTTTTTAATTCTTTTTATTTTTTTCTTAATATATAATTTGTGCAAATAAAAGTCAATATTAAACGTAATACAACGCAATGTTTCTAGAACTTTTGTTGAACTTGGTAAGTTACGTGTTTCGCATTGCTAAGAGTTCTTGGCGGCAATTAAATATCTAGACACGATAAGGGTGTAATTAAAGACGAAGGAGTTATATGGGAAGACTTTGTTAATGTTATATGTACATAATCAGACATTTTTTAGTAACCCTTTTATAATACAATGGGCTTAGACTACCAATATATAGTTATTCTCATTTTGATCAATGTACCCTAGTTTATAGCATTCTATGGATAGGCTCCGAGCTTTTTTATTTATATTAAAAAGTGGCAAACGAGCAAGCGGCCACCTTGATTCACTGAAATAGCGTAGCGACAGCTGCCCATAGACAACTGCAATTGCAGATGCTGTTATGTATTTTTTAATGCACGGGAGTGTGTCAAAGAAACAACTGTTACGTATCGACTGATTTAATATTAAACTACCTACTATAGACAATAATTTACAAATACTTATTTTATATTAAATTAAGGCCTGTTGTTGCCTTAATCTACGGAGGAAGAGACGTACAGCAAGAGGATAATTCCTCTTTCTATACGTCCCCCCCCCCGCCAAATACACTTCCACTTCCCATCATTTCCTTATAAGAAAATAATAGGAAGGGAAAGTGAATTGAGTAGGGACGTACTTAGCTGATGAAGTTTTACCCCCAGGCGGTGATCCTGTACCAGTGCCTGCAGAACTTGGACGTGCATGCCATCGAGGGACTGCAAGACTTTGTCAACGCACTCAAGACCGCCATCGATGCGGAGCCCGCTAGGAAAGGCGTTAAAGCTCAAAAGGTAATATCGTACATTCGCTTTTTTACTCTCTCTCCTACTTTTTGGAGATTGAAGGAGGTCTCATTTGTTTCCTTGGCTCTATGGTTTTCCAAATTAAATTAGTTTGTGATTTTAATTAGTGTAATATTTGGTCTGTTGATTTTTGTTTTACTTTATTTAACGAAACAATAGAAATACGCACAATTCATTTCAAAAATATTGAGGTTTTCTATATCAATCAGAGTTCCGTGTTATTATTTTCGGCTTCGTTATCTCGGCCGCTATACCGCTACGCTCGCATCGATTTTCGTTGGAAAACGACAGTTTTACCATAATACATTAGCGCCGGTCCCAGCTGAGCGAACTTGAGCGCGCAAATACACTCCGCGAAGATAATCAGTTTATATTTACATTTTATAGTAAACATTGGCAAATTTTATTAATTATTTCAATTTTTTACTTGCAACTTGTAAGTATGTATTTTACAAAAGATGGCTTATGAAAATAATTACCCAATATACACCATAATGTTCATTTAAAGATTCATAAGTAGGTACAAGAATTAGTAATGAGTGAAGTTGTGGTCGTGTATGTGTGCAGTGGAGCACAGTGACGATCTCGCTGTCGCAAGTTACATTCCGTCTGGTGACTGCGGCGGTGGTGCACGAGCTGAAGGGGCAGAACCGGCGCGTGCCCGCGCTCGCCATCGCCTCCGCCGTGCGCCAGCGCGCCAACGAGCTCATGCCCAGCGCGCGCGACGGCGAGACACGCGCGCTCATGTACTCAGAGGCGGAGAGGAAGGAGACATTCAAGCGGTGGCCACATATGGACTACAAGTTTGTAATCACCATTGAAAATAAGCGATCACGGGCTTTGAAGTGTTAATTATATTTTAAAAACAAAAATTGTGTCAATATAAGCAGTGGTGGTATTTGTGTGGCGAGCAGGTGGGCGTTGCCGGCGCGCATGGCGCAGGCGGGGTTCTACCACCAACCGTCGCCGAGCGGCGACGACCGCGCCATGTGCTTCACTTGCATGGTATGCCTCGTGTGCTGGGAGAAGTCTGACGAGCCGTGGGTGGAGCACGAGCGCCACTCGCCCAACTGCCCCTTCGTGCGCGGCGAGTACACGCACAACGTGCCCATCTCGGTCAGTAGGTTTATCGTATGGACTGTTTTATAAGTAATTTTAAAAGTTTTGAAATTATAAAATGTTGTATCGACATAAAGGGTTCAAATGCAACCGCGTGCGCGCACCCCTGCCCGGACATCACGGTGGTGTCGAAGGGCAACACGGGCGAGCTGGTGGCGACGGGCACCGCCGAGGGCAAGGTCTCGCTGTGGCGCTTCGACAGCGGCCTCAAGTTCGTCAACGTTATCAACCTCTCCCCGTACGACTCCATCTTCAGCGGGATACTGGCCACGGAAAGTAATAAAGTTTGGTCCGCCAGCCTCGAAAAAGATTCCTGTAAGTAGAGATAAACTTCAGCAACATTTCATTTAAGGTTAAAAATAAATTATTTTTTATATTAAAATTATACCTTTAAATAGTGAAGACATGACATTTTTCTGTTATGCAGCCACATACGAACTGGAGCTTACGGCGATGGCGTTCATCGGCATGACGTCGAAGCAGAACAGTTACCAGCAAAATCAAAATCAGAACGCAGAAGCTAACGAGAAAGAGTCGAGCGGAGCGAAGTCGAAGCCCTCCCTCGTGTGCGGAGTGATCGTGACGCGCAGCAACAGCGCGCCCCCCGACCTGCCGCCCGGCGACGAAGCCAGCAAGGCACTCTTCGACGCGGGCGCCGCCGCACAGCCCGACCACACCGTCAAGGAGATGAACGACCAGAACGAGGCCAAGAACAACCACACCTCGGAGAAAATGCTCTTCCTTTTAACTTACGACATATACTGCTCGGTGGGCGGCTCAGTCGTAACCGTCGTCCACACCTCCAACAGCAGCGCCAACTCCAAGCCCGGCGGCAGTAAGAAGATCCCCCTGCTGCCCGTGCCAAGGACCGACGACGGCAACATCTACGATGAGATATACTTCCAGTACTCCGACGAGGAGACCGAGCTTCCGCAGTGCACCAACTTGTTAGATGAACACATCAGCAACGTCATTAATTTAAACGCATCGTCCAGCAAGGAGATCTGCAAATATTGGGACACGAAGAAGATTATGTTTGCGAAGCATTACAAAGTGCTAGCGCCTTCCCCGCCGAACGCCCTGCTGCCCGAGCTGCCTGAGCCCGGGCAGACCACCATCATCGACTTCGTCGGCAACTTGTCGCAGCTCAAGAGCTGGAAGAGTGGAAACTTGGACTCCGTCGGCACCAAGGTCGCCGATCAGCCCGATGCGGTTCAAATCGGTCCCACTATCACACCGACCATCACTCATTACTTCAACATGAATGGACCTCTGGAAATATCAGATTTAAAATGGTACGAAGACGGA
The DNA here is from genome assembly GCA_013186455.1 of Papilio dardanus tibullus. Classification (NCBI taxonomy): domain Eukaryota; kingdom Metazoa; phylum Arthropoda; class Insecta; order Lepidoptera; family Papilionidae; genus Papilio; species Papilio dardanus. The sequence continues at coordinate 19,085 of QDHC01000254.1, read as the reverse complement.
GACGGCATAGAAAAGATCAAGATTCCCCCGTTCACCGTATACAAGCCCGGCACGGAGACAGCCGTCAGCAACAGCAACAACGACGGCTTCGACAGCGACGCCAACCAAGAGGAGGCGGCGTACCCTATCGTCGCCGTCCAGTGCCTCCGCCTGCCGACCGACTTGAACATCAACGATGCTTCTAAAATAACGCACCTGATGCCGACCGAGGACAAGGAACATTTATTAGTAGTCGTTTCCGCTATCGAAGAAAAAACATCCAAACCGGAACCGGAGGCGGACGGCAACGGCGATATCAACATGGAGGTCGACGATGCCGAAATAGACGGCAGCGTAAAGGACTCAAAGGCTCACTTTTTGCTTTACAAAATTAACAAGAAAACTTCAGTTTTTACTCTTGATGATCAACCCGTTTTAGTGAAAGAGTTGCCCTACAAGGAGAGTCCTGTAGACCTTTGTCTCCTGCCCGCCGATAAACACGAGGAATGCTCCCTCGCGGCGGTCGGCGTGGACGGCACTCTGAGAATGTATTCATTGACAGATTTTAACACGCTGTCTGAAAAGTCGCTGCCGAACAGTCAGTTCTCGTCGGTCGTGTACTGCGCGTCCGTGGAGCGACTCAGCGTCGCCACCAAACAAGGCATGATCTACTTCTACGCGCTCAACGATGGGGACAAAGATTCAGCGGGAGCCGTAGTCGAGGACCATTTCTCCAATGTAGACTTGGACATGCTGTGGTACGAGTCGCTGACCGGACCGACCGGCCCCCCTGCCATCATAGCCAACAAGGCGGAGCTGAACCTCACGGACTTGGAAACATTGATAACGCTCAGCGGCTTGTACGGCTCCAATGACACCGTGCCCTACAGCACCGTGGTGCCGGGCTTCTGGTGCGAACTCTCTCCCGCGCAACGATCCCGCTCCGACCACCAGAATAACAGAAGTTGGAGGTTGCAAAATACGTCTTCCACCTGGGACGAGCACGTGCTCGAATTAACTATGCCGTACAGCGTCTCACTCGCACATATAGAATTTAGTTTCACTTTGCACAATGCCAGCTCGGGTAATTTGCCGGTGATACAGGTTACCCTTCTCAAACAGAATTTGCACGGGGTAGGGTATAAAAAGGACGCATCGTTCTGCGCGCGATCCGACTCCCCCATCCATTTCCCTGTCATCGACGCCGACGGCCCCACCATAGAGAACCCTGTCAACAGCGAGGAGTACCTCCAGGCTCACAACGCAGAGATCCTCGCCGGGCCGCTGCTGCTGTCCTCCGGCCTAGACCTGACGCAGCAGTCGGGCACACTGATACTGACGAGCCCGCGGTTGTTTAGAGCGCGAGGCAGAACCTTCCTGATTCACATCAAGACTCTCTTCGATCCGGCCAAGGACATGACGAAAGGCCCGGCCAAGAGCGGCGAGAGCTCTAAGAAGACGGGCTTCATCGGCTGCGACTGGCTGCATCAGATATCGATAACAGTGAGGTCGAGTCCGCACACCGAGCTGCCCATGGAGAAGCAGCAGCGCATCGCCATGCTCGAGTCTAACACGTTCCTGAACACGCTTTGTGAAATAGCGGTTAAGAAGGGGGGTAACGAGGAACGAAGGCTCGCACTGGATCTCCTGAACTGGGTGCTGTCCATCCGGCTGCAGCGCATGCGGCTGGTGGAGAAGGGCCAGGACAAGGAGGCGGAGAGTCCGGTGGAGACGCAGCAGCTGGAATGTGTCGCCGTCATCGAGAAGCACATCGAGGCGCTCGTCAAGAACTGCATTCTCTGCGCCAACAGAAGCGTCGCCAAGAAGTGCATCAAGATCATCCTCATCACCAGCGAGTAAGTTAATGAATTGTTTTTTTTTTCTGTTCACACTTTTTTTCTAATAAATATGGATTCCTGTCGGTGTAGCCAAACTGAGTCCCGAAAGTGAGATGTGAATTGCTTAATGTATGCGTAGAGGCGTGAAGCAGCTGCCGAAGCCGTGGAAGTGCTCGTTCGAGTCGCGGCTGTCGCAGTGCGTGGTGTCGTGCGTGCCGTACGTGGGCGCGTGCGGCTCCCCCGGCGCGCTCAAGTGGCTGGCGGCGCTGGCGCAGCACGCGGTGCCGCCGCACGCCGCGCCCGCGCTGCTCGCGCACTGCTGCCGCCTGCTAGAGCTCTCTGCCAAGTGCCTGCAGGACCGCACAGACCTCTACTATCATTTGTTACGCGCTAGGTTAGTAAATGTTGGGAAAGTTGACACGAAACTACTCTGTCTAGTTATTGAGAATTCCAAGTAGCACTATGGAAAATTATGTAAAATATTAACTTTATGTGGTGTTATCAGGTTCGGTCTATATGGTCTGCCGCTGGAGCGCAGCATCTTCACGACGGAGGTGCCAGAATTAGGCCGCGCGGCGCAGGCCAGCGCCGACGACATCGGCCCCACTATTAGGCCCGACCACCAGCTCAAAGACCTGCTCAATCTGCCGCACAACGCCGGTCAGTGTCACATTACACATAAGGGAATTGCCAGTTTTTTACTATTGTAATGTATTATGAACATTATATGTGGTAGGTAAGGGGGGCGGAACGCAGAGTGGGGCGTGGTGGGCGAGCGGGCCGGCCAGCACGGCGTGCGGCGTGGCGGCGGGAGAGGCGCTGGCGCTGCACGTCACCAGTTACGTGGCTTCGGACGGCACCAAGCTGGAGTCGGTCGCGGCAAGGCACCAGCCCGCAGTCGTCAGTGCCCTGCCGACGGACTCCCACCAGGTAACGCTGAAGGTTTTTCAATTTTATTTCAGGGACATTTGTTGTTAAAGGACTTACATTTTTTTTATTTTAATAAGTTTCCTAATAGTTTGCTAAAGTGTTATGAATGTACCTACAGCTATGGACAGTGGTGAGGGAGGGTCAGGGCAAGCCGCAGTCGCAGGACCCCGACTCCCTGGACGACGTGGAGAGCTCGCTAATGGAATGCGACCCACAGGACAAGACAGAAGCGCCGGGAGACTTCTTTGCCGTAAGTTATAGTTACTTTTGTATTAAATGTAAACGACTACATTCTTACTCTTGAATTTTGGCTAAATTGGTACGTTTGTTGCGTAGACGGAAGGACATTTTTTATATGTCTTGTAAAAGAACGAGATAGAAGGCACTATTTTCTGTTTCACGCCGCGTGACGGTTTTTATTAGGCACAGTATTGTGCTGAAAATGTATTTTTTTGTCAGCGTGGACTATAAGTGCATTGTGTCTTCACATAAACATAGTGCGTTGTAGCGTTTTGGGGTCTAAAAGTGACAGTGAAATATACATGTATCTACATTTTTTGTTCCTTTCGGTGGCAAGCTAGGCCGCGGTCTATAAACGTATTGTATTAATAGTCTAAGGTTTGTCGTAAATGGCTTTTTAAATGTATGTGTGTGTCAGGAGGAGGAGCAGTGCGGCATCCCGTGGGCGACGCTGGTGAGCCGGCCGCCGCAGCACACGCTGCTGGTGGAGCGCATGCACTCTGGCGCGCGTCGCTACATCGTGCTCGACTTCGGGCATACCGTGCGGCTCACAGACGTCGTCAGTATACAGACTAACATTTTATATTTTTTGAAATACTAATGTCTGGTACAGAGATCCGAACATTCCAGCGGACGGAGCGTGACTGTCCAAGTGCTGATATTGAATATTTTTTTATAAACCCGCAAACCAGATTTGTTAAGACAAATCACGTTTGAATGTAACTCTTAACCCTAGGGCTCCACTAGACCGAGTTCGCGATAAAAAAGGAGATTTTGTTTCGGCATATGTCTGCATTTTTATCGCGAAATCGGTCTAATGAAGCCGAAGCATTACAGTGTATTAAACATGATGAAAAACTAAAAATTAAATGGATTTCTTTGAGATGGTTACTTTAAGAATTCGAATTAATTATCTAGGTTTTTAAAGAAATTCAAAGATATGTGTATTCACGCAAAAAACGCGCTAGTCGTGGAGCTGCGGAAAATGAAACCTTTAACCTTTAGGTTTTCTGAGTCAAGTAATGTGTTATTACTGTATTGTTTAGATAATCCCGTCGTGCTCGGACCTGGTGACGCTGTGCATCGACATCTGGGTTAACGGCGAGGAGACGGACTGCGTGAAGCTCGCCTTCGCTTCCGACATCGCCACCAAGCACCTCGTGCTCACAGACATACAGCCGCCGCCGCTCTGCAGATACATGAAGGTACTTTTTACACGACACAAATAAGCTAGTTTAATGCCTAAATAATTCACTAATAACAGAAATCGATAAAAATTGATAGTTACCCTATAGTTTCATTAGACCCATTTTTATCGCGAACTCGGTTTAATGAAGCCGCAGTGTAATGTAAATATTATTTCTAGATAACGACAATCGGACGCTACGGCATGTCGGCGATGAAGTGCAGGATCCCGCTGGGATGGTTCTACGGCGAGATCGCGGAGGTGCCCAACGTGCAAGCCTCAATCAATGCCCTCAACGCCCTGCATCAAGACCTCAGCTGCAGGTTCAGGTGAATATACTGCAATTGTATGTTTTAAAAGAATAAATATAAGGGAATATATAGTCGTGGAGTTGCGGAAAATGGAGCCCATCATGGGTCGAAAGTTGAAACCTTTAACCTTTTTTTAAGGGAATATATTAATTAAAATACTAAATTAAACTCTTTGTATTATTGTATAATCTTAACATTTAAAACAAGCAAATATGCCATTTTTAATTGTAATATGAACCTATTTGAAAATTTAATCTTTTTCCGGCTGACACAAATATTGTGTAATCTTAAGATCAGGTCGTCACAATACAGGCTGCGCCTAGTGCGAGAACACCGAATATTTCGTCCTATGTATAATAGTTTCCAAATAAAGGAGAATGGGCAGAGTCCTAAGGACTTTGGTCTACCTAGTCAACAGCAACGAGCCATATATCGTTGGAAAGGTCTTTGCTTATACTTTATTTTTTTAAATGAATTTAAATTCTAGGTTATGGGGTTCTGGAGTTATTGTCAAAAATAATAGCAAAATATACATTTTCAATTTGCTTCTACTAAGAGTAGACTTACATCTATTGTACTAAAGTCTGGTAGTATTTACAGGTAATAGGGTCCCTACTCTAGGGTACTCGGGTAGGGACATTTTTATTTTATTTTATACGAAGCCAAACGACTAAACGGCGACCTACACTCGTCGAAGTAGCGAAACGATCGACAGTTTCGACAGTGGTAGAGCCCGCTTTAAGATCTTCGCACGAATTGTCCGGCTCGCCCGGTGAAATACCAAGACCACGCAGAAGACAGGCGTGAAATGGAAGCTATTCCGTGTTTCGTCTGATGAGTGTGGTGCCGGAGGACTATTTTTTAATCCGCTTTCCCTTCCTATCCTTTTCCTATAGGGAAATGATGGGAAGAGGAAGTGGATTTTCCGGGGGAGGGGACGCATTGGTATAGGAATTATTCTCTTGCTGTGCGTCTCCTCCTCCGAAGATTAAGGGTAGGCAACGCATCTGCAAATGTAGATGT
>QDHC01000251.1:0-10506 GCA_013186455.1 Papilio dardanus tibullus | reverse complement strand
GCTGGCGACCGCTAGTTATAAATAAATATTTATTCATTTTAAAATACTATGTTTTGACTTTATCCACCATGTACTATTTTTATTTTTCAAAAAAAGAATTTTTCGGACAGGATTTGTCTTTCCTATGGAAAATGTGTTAATTACTTTTCCTAATTAAAACATTATTATAATAAAAACCTAACTGAGGAAAGATTCATTTGAATTACCATGTAAAATTAAAATTAATTTTTATATTAAAATTAACATTACACGAAATGTAACAATAATACATCTATATCAGCATATTCTATTATTATAACAGAGCGACCTGTGTAATGGTTAAAAAAACATCCTATATAACTCAGTAATGTTCGGGACACAGGTCGTGAACTTACAATGTTTACTCAACTCATTATTAAATTAAACCGAGTTTAGATTGAACCAGAGCATTTAATAGTTATTTTCTATCATATTATCTTTGAAGACATTGAGCCCCATCGTACGGGAAGCTAAACAAATCTTCAATTTTAGTTACCCAGGTATCGCTGGATAGATGTGGCTGAAAAAGACATAAGGGAGCTCCACGTCCGCGATTGGGTCGGGATGGCGCGGGATCGCCAAGTTTGGAGAGATTTCTTGTCGGAGGCCAAGGCCCACTTCGGGTCATCGTGTCACCCTAGTTAGTTTTTTGCGACTTGCACAACGCATTCTCTTACAGGCGGTTACCCAAAACATGCGCTACTAAGCGAATCGATAGCGAACATCAAAATGTTTTGAACTGACAATGAAGTTCGATATCTCACACGTCACAAGCACATGACTTATGGAATATCGTTTCATACATTTTTGTAAATCCCATCAGCGACATAACTAATCGAAAGATACTTTGTTTAACCCCCAGGTTCGTAAGCGTCGCTATTCTTTGTCCCAGAGTTTTTTTTTTAAATCAATTTATTAACAAATAAAAACAACCGATTTCACGAAAGCATTCGAGCATTACAAGATAAAATAAAATTAAGAAGAAGTAAAGGTTTTTGTACCTCTTTAAAAATACATAAAGTTTTAATTATCGATATAGGATAGCGTAATAATAATATATTTTTCCTTTTTTAATATCCATTCCTGACGTTAATGCCATTAAAAAATCTTGTAAACTAAATAAAAAAAAAACATGTTCTTGATTGTGTTTTTTCAAAGATTTTAAGATAAAAGAACGCAGCTTTAATTGTGCATAAATGCTAAAGGATTTTTGTTTATCGTTTTGGTATTAAACAAACAAAAACACATCCTAATTAGGTTAAAAGATGCAAAAGCTTCGTGCCGTTTACTTTGGCGTTTAAAAAAAAACGAAACGTCAATCAGAATTTTGATTAGATTTAAATTTGGAATAATTCTCGGCCATAGAAAGAGAAAGATATAGCGGCTATAGCGTATACGGTTGAGAGACAAAAAAAGCCTTAGAATACGTTATAGCATTTTTAATCTATGATGTCCAAACAATTTCTTGAAAAAAATTTAACTTTGATATTCGTTAATTTTTTCAACATCGAACTTCAACAAAACCATCGAAGCTTTGGGAATGTTAAACATAACCTAAAATAGTTTAACGTCATTTATATGCCAAATAAGAGAAAATTATTTTTAAAGAATTAAAATAACCTCAATAAGGGTACATTAGTTGAAAAAGATGATTTATTAAATAACTTTTCATCACTTTTCATCGTTAAGAAACACATTTGGCGCCAATTTAAATTTGTTGCGATCGCAAAAATACTGAAGAGTTGCCAAAAACAGCGGTCAGCCGCGTCGAGTCAAAGAATTTATGTTATTCAATTCATTCGCGAATTCTTTCCACTTTTTATTATTAATTTAAACATACTCAGCATAATTGTGATGATTTTTACGACTTTAATGATATTATTTATGGAATATTAAGTATATCCGTCATTATAAACCTTTTAAGAATATGACAAAAAGAGTTACGAGTACGGCACGAGAGAAACGAATGATTTCCAATGTTAAGTGAAATATGGAAACATTGCGTACAAAAAAATACTATCTAAAATTGAACATAAGGCATGTTGCACATTACAGCGTATCGTAAGCGTTGAGTTTTGAGCGCGTCCAACGAAAGCAGTAGGACCCTATACATGTTCAAAGAAGACCGCACACGAAGCGGTGCGTCATCGTATCGTAGAAGTGGCTCATCGTAATTACGCCAAGCGTAGTGCACTAGCGTAAAAAAGCAGACGTAAAAAAATATAAATGTTCACTTGACTTTTAATATCAATACTAACCGTTGCCTTGGACTTTGTCAGCGTGGAAGTTAAAAAAAATAGCTTACAATATTCTAAGAACTCACCTTTTATTCTACATTCCGTCTGCGGTATACTGCGCGTAACGCAAGGTATGAGTAATTTCGCTACGATTACGATTGTCCTACGATACGCTGCGATGTGTGTGACGACTGACATGGCGGAGGATAGATTAACGTGGAGGACAAAAACCTGGTGCCTGACACTACGGGAGTAGGATGAGGTAGTGGAAATGACCCACAGTGCTTTATGAAGATCATCGTTATTCTGCCCTTGTCCTTATGGAGGGTCGGCAGAGTATGTACTATTCCATATTTCCCTATCAGCCGTCATATCACCATCCATACTTTCTTTGGCCTTCCTCTACCTTTTACTTTATAAACATATACTATCAAATTACAAAGTTTTACAATTCTAAGTTCGAGCTAAACAAAACGTAGCTACGGTCGCAATATTAAACAAGCGGTTCAGTTATAGAGTCGGAGAATATACGTTCATTGCAACCGTCTTGGTAAACATACTGTGTACACTTGTATGCTGGTACAGTCGCAAGGAAAAGTGTAATAAAAATATATTTTAATTTAAATTTTACATTATGACTAGTTTCTTCGATTTTCTGCAGAGATAAGTAAAAGTAAAACGATCGTAAATATGATAAACAGACGATTTTTAAGTAACTGAATTTTAGAATTTCCCAAAACCTTTAGACGTTATTTGCTATTGATAATAATGGGATAAATGTATGTTAATTTCACCGAAACAAATAGTTTTCTTTTATAATACAAAGTGGCAAACGAGCGAACGGCCATCTGGTGTCGCTGAAATAGCGAAGCGACCGCTGACCATAGACATCCGCAATTGCAGTTAACAGTTAACCTTATTTTAATTAATTGCGATTTCGTTTCCACTTTTGTTCGCGACTGTACATTCGTTTAAGGCACTAAGCAAATACACGTCAATGGGTTTGTATTTGATTGTACATATGTTTGTTTACTTTGAGTATTTTCAATGATATTTTTTGTACACAAGTTTGTAGATAACACAATTTTAGGAAAAATCATGCTAAGTAATTAATATAAACATGAAAATCAATTGCCTTCTATAGATATTGTTGTCTCCCTTTTCTCATAGAGAAGGAGAGGGATGACAATATCACAATAACATAAAGATAAATAAAAAAGTATTAGTTTTTAGAGCGTCGCTGGCTCAGGGGTTTAGCTCTTGACTTGTAAACTGAAGGTCCCGAGTTTGAATCCTGCCATGTACCAATGTGTTTTTCGATTTTCATATGTACATATTTACCCGGCGCTCTTAGGTGAAGGAAAACATCGGGATGCCTGCACATATCGGCGAGGAAATTCAAAGATATGTGTATTCACGCAAAACACGCGCTAGTCGTGGAGTTGCGGAAAATGGAGCCCATCATGGGTCGAAACCCTTAACCTATTTTTTAGTTTATAATAAAAACGTAGAGTATTTTACTATTGGATGGAGAAAAACTTCTACAATTCATTTAAATTGTATTACCTAGAGAACAGTCGCCGACAAAATGTTTACCCGGACTTCAGTTCACTAGCTCTTATGAACAGACGCTAAACATTACACTTAGTTGCAATAAAAGTTACATACTTTTGTAGCAAAAGAAACAAATAAAATAAACCGCCTAGATAACTGTCTTATGATATTAATGTATCAATATGTACAATAATAGAATAGTTAAGGATGTGTTTCAACCAGTATCACTATGTAGTATAAAACACAGTCGCTTTCTCTGTCCCTAAATCCCTATGTATGCTTAAATCTTTAAAACTACGCAACGGATTTTGATGCGGTTTAATAGATAGAGTGATTGAAGAGGAAGGTTTATATGTTTAATATTTTATATACAACGTTCACAGTTTATTTGTAGTGTATTTAGTATCAGCATTGCGCCCGTGCGAAGCCGGGGCGGGTCGCTAGTAACACGAATAATATAAAGCAGAGAAATATTAATTTAGCAAGGCGAAACATAGGCTGAAAAATGGAATTAAAAACTGTAGCCCTATAAGTTTTAGATTTAACTCAGTTAACCCTTAAATGCCTCTTGTTGTATACATACCACGTTTTACGTAATTTTATTGAAGTCGTGTGGTAGGTGTTTAAAAAAAATATGCAAGTTTCGGCGGCAAATCTATTTGTTTTGTAATTTTGTAAGAAGCATCTCCGTAATTTTGTAATCATTAATTCCAGGCCGCAATAAAAAAAAACCATGCATTTAAGGGTTAAATGTTAAATTGATATGACATTGAAGCTTGAGCCAATAAATATTAGATAAATATTTTGTCCTAATACTTTTGTCTTTCAGTGTACACTAGCTACACCAGCGGGCGACACAGCAACGCACTTAGCTGTATCCTTAACAAGCGTTGCCGCCCGGCGCGCACTGCACACAGTCGTTATACGCTCGTGTAACTTTACTTTGTTTCACTAACAACGTATTTCCCTTAAAGACTCGAAAGAGAAATGTACCATGTATTTTCTTCGTATGTAAATTGTAAGGAAATATAAAGAAAATTGAGCAACATTTTTTATTAAATCTTAATTCCGAAAAAATTTATAAAGTACTGCGATAAACGAGGACCAATAAGTCGTCGATTATACTGGAGGAGACTCGGAACTAAATAAGATAGACCAGGTATCTCATTGGACCAAATTATGTATCATTTGATAGCATTTGATTTATGTTTTGGTATGAATAACTCTATTTTTGGGAATTCTTTCATAGCATAATCAATTAAAAACATCCGACCCAATTTCTCTGCCCACACGTTAATCAATGACATGCAGAACAGAATCCAAAGTCAGACATTCAACAGATGCCATTTTAAATTTATCCTTTGTTCAAATAAACACAACACTTCATTTATACTCAAATTAATGGCCGGTAGGTGGCGCTTGAATCGTTAAAACAAAAAAAAATATCATTCTTTTAATAAAATTTAATCAGTCAACATTTTGACTCAGAACTTTTAATAAATACTAAGGACGTCACTCAGTAACTTATTGTATATATTCCTTGTACTACATTAAAATTATTAAAGCTCCGTTTTACCATAGATAATACACTATACTAATGCAGATATCCCATCATGTACTAAGAAATTATACCATCCTAAAACTGGCTATCGAAAAAGTCTTTATTTTTAAGGTTTTTGAACCTTGTCTATGGAGCCCTTTCCAACACTCAGTTCTGTGCCAACATCTCGACCTTCGGATACGATGCGATGTTCATTTTCTTTTTTATTTGGTTAATATAAGACGTCCGAAGAAGACCGCTTCTTCTCTTTCTCTTTCCTTCTATTTTATCGTTTTTTTGTTATATTTAATTTAAATTAAAAGACAGAACCTTTTCAAACATGAAGTAATAATACGCGAGTAATGATTTTTTAAATTTCGTTAGTTTTTTTCAATAACTATCATAGATAATAAAATACTATTCTAAAGAATTTACTTAAAAAACTTTACTTCGGGATAGGACACCGTGGTTCAACTATTACACGACCTGTGTGTGCTTGTTAACTACTACATCGTAAAACTAAAATGATGTATGACAAAGTTTGCCGCAAACGTCCAACATAAATCTGTATTCAATGACACAATGACACGTGACAAGACACAATGATAAATGCTTAACGTTTAGTTACACTTGACATCACACTGACAAGGGACGAAATGTCATTTGGCAAACTGACGTGCCTGTTAATATGAAACGGAAAATTATTTTCTATTTTATTTAAGTAGCTGTTGCTCGCAACTTCGTCCGCGCGGAATTAAAAAATATAGCCTATATTACTCGGGGATAATGTAGCTATCTAACGGTGAAAGAATTTTTGAAATCAGCCCAGTAGTTTTTGAATTATATCAATAAATACAAAAATACAAATCTATAACTGTAATTTAGCGGTCGGCTGCGACTCCGTCAGCGCAAAAAACACAACATTAAAAAAGTTTTCCTTTAAATTTATTTCGGCTGTAAATCGTTTTAAATCGATTATTTTGGCTTCCAAACTTACACGATATGTTTACATTTAACCAGATCATTGTACAAATATAAAATAAAGTAATAAATTGTATTGAACAAGTGAACTCTTTGCGTCGTTCACAACGCTGTGAGTGATAGTTTGGCTCCACCGCTCGGCTATTTTAAGTCCACAACAAATATCTACACACGAAATGCCCAGTACATCAATGTTAGCATCTATTTATACTAACGCGCTAACGCTAAACGCTATAACGTTCCAAGACACCTAAACCCCTTAGGGTAGGCTCCAAGCCCGTCGGAGGGGACATTTACTGAGCTGGTGATGTAAAGTTCCAGTCCTAGGGGTATATTATGGCTCAATCATCAGTACACCACGGCTATAATCGTACCCAACACGCGCACCTCTCGCCGGCATGAGGTCTGCCACGACTGTAAACATGGCGTGATGCTCGAGACCAGAGACAATCAGACCATAGCCAATACACTACAAATGCGAAAGTTTGGATGGATGGATCCTAGTTAGAAGGTGTCTCCAGAACGGTTCCTTAGAGCTGGATGAAATTTGGTATAACAAATATAGATGTAATGCTTCCGCGCTCTTTGGTGGGGACTTATACAATAGTTAGTTGGTGATGATGATGATGATGATTAAGTATAGATGTCTAGAAGAACGCATAGAATATGTAAGAATTAATTAAGTAAAACATAATATAAGTCATTAAAATCTGCGTTTTTGTTTAGAAGTTCATAAACAGATTTTTTACGTATTTGAAGACCACAAGACACTTCGTCTCAAACTTTAAAAATAATCTTTAAATAAGTAGGCTATTTTGACTTTTGTTCTTTTCCTTTAGTATTTTTATAGACTTGTTTTATGTCGAACATAATATTAAAAAGGACACGCTGTTCGCAAAACTTATTCTCAGTTTCAATTCAATTCGGACCCTTTGTGACTTGTAACTTTACTCTTGATTCGTGTCACGTCTGAATATTACAAGATCTGTGACAACGGTATGATAGTTGAGTCAATTTCCTTTCTCATCTTCGTAAATCTTTTATGAAAGTTATTTAGATTGATCGTATTATCAATGTTAAAATTATTTTTTAAAGTTCATTATTTATTTTATATCATTATATTATTTAAAAATATGTAAAAATGTTATAGTATCTTAAGCCTTGTTCGCACAGGGATAGTATTTTAGTCGAGTAGCAATTAGCATTTATCCGAACAAAGGATTTACTACTGTTGGGACTCGTTTAAGCCTAAATCTACGCACTAGGGTAGTAATTTAGTAACTAAACGTGTCCGAACAGCAACATTTTAGTAGAATAGATTAGTTAATCCTTTGTTCGGATACTTGCTACTTGCTACTCGACTAAAATACTATCCTAGTGTGTACAAGGCTTTAGGGCTAGTCTTGGTATACAGTCCAAAGTTTAGCATCCGATTAGTACTTCTCCGGTTAGTACCTCTCTTTCTTATTTTTAGTTCCTCTCCGATCATGACCTCTCTTTCTTATTTTCTGTCCCCCTCCAATTGGTACCCCTCTTTCGTATTTTAAGTTAGCCCATTATGCATTGCTTAATTAAATAAGATATTCGATGACAGAGCTATATTAAATCACCAGCTGTTGTGCGCGACTTCGTCCGCAATGAATTGAATAACATAGCTTATTTTACTCGTGGATAATGTGGCTTTCTAATGGTGAAAGAATTTTTGAAGACGACCCAGTAGTCCTTGGGTTATTTCAATATTTACAAAAATACAAAGTTTTTCTCTCTATAATATTAGTATAGATATAGAATATTAATATAAGAGGTAACATTAGGCCTAGGAAGAGATGGATTGCGTGAAAGGTGATATGATGAACAAGGGTGTGACTGAGATGACGGAGGATAGATTAACGTGGAGGACATAAACCTGGTGCCTGACCCTACGGGAGTAAGATGAGGTAATGGTGATGATGGTTATTATGTACTGTTTAAAATAACTTCCCGAAAGTAATAAATGTATTTTTAAAAACCCCATTGGCATTTAAAGTAAGAGATAACTGAATGTAAACAGTTATTGTTATTTGTTGAACGTTATCATAGAGTGGTTATAGATAGAAATGCTTTTAGTTTCATGGCATCCGTTGACGCAATACAAAGTGGGCATACGATAATGCGTAAAACGAAATAAGCAAATTATTTAATTCCAAATAAAAAATATATTACATGAAGAAATTTTTAGACACCTTTGTCCTTTTTGGATATAAAAAGCTACATTATAACTAATGTAGGCTATATTTTTTTAATTCTGCACGGACGAAGCCGCGTGTGAAAACTAGTATTTTATATTTCGACATAAAAGATAAATGTACCACTAAGCCAGTGTTATAAAAAATACAAAAGAAATAAAATAAAAATTCAATTTTTGTCATCGGAAGTTACCTCATACTATGACCTACAGAAATACAGTTCAACGAACTTTCTTCGCGCAGAATTGATAAATTAATCAACTGCCAGAAAATTAAAATTATCACTATTCGAGGTGTCATCACTGTCGAGATTTATATCAGCGTTCCTTAAAAGTTAGTAATATTTATTCCAATCTTAATACGGGGTTCCGTTTATATTTTTAAATGATTAAAAGACAACTGTGGTCGGAATTCTACTATGACTTCTTTATCCGTTCTGTATCCATCACTTACTTAAACTTCTATGTATATCACAAAAATGTTCCCTTTACACATTGAATAAATTAACAAAAAAACTGTCTTATAGTGTCATACGCCGTCTTATGATACTCCGGGAGGGTTTATGAATTGCATTACAAATATACAAACTTTTAACTCACACAAAAATCATATTTATGGGCCAAAAACTTTACTCTCTTTATTTATATAAATATCTAATATCTTTTAGGTACTTACTATCAGTGACTATTTTAATAAAAAGCGTAAGAACTTATTTTGAACACAAAATAAAGCGCATTATTTGTTAAACGCGACCGTTAGAAAAGCGTCCGTGTGAATTTTGAAACATAAAATTCTAAGAAATATTACTTCAACTAATAAGAGATGATAATTCGCTTCACACTTTCTATGCAATAATTTCTTAAAATCTGGGCTTCGTGTTAAAAGTATTTTTTAATAAATTAAATAAACATAAGCCAGACGAAAGATTTAATATTATTTCTCTCAATTATTCCATTTCGTCCGCACCTACACAATCTTGATTATAATTAGTGTAAATTAGCGACGTGTTTTCACCGCGACCCTAGTACTCAAAAGACATGTGTCTTTCATCTTCGTGTGGGACATAGACCGACAAACTTGCCCGTTGAGCAAAAAACTATAGTCCGACAAAATTATCTGACCCGATAGGCATTATTTAAATAGTGAACGCTAACTAGAGCCCTATCTAAATATGAATACTCATAGTGTGGAACTACAATGTCAAATTTGCCACTCTGTATCAGTTTTTAACTTAATAACTCTCTCATAGTGAGGTAGACTAGTCACACTATGTAATTTTAAATATTTTCTAACAGAATCAATCGCGATGCTCTCACCGGGCCAAACAAATTGCGACACTATATTTCTATTCGAAACCAGTGGTATATCATTCGTCTGGGACGGTCCGTATTTAATTAGTTATTTATCTCTCGCTTGCATTATATTTATTTTTTTTCTAACAAAAACACATAATATTTCAACGCCTGTGTCGGGACATAATTTACATATGTCAAATTAATTTATTAGATAACCAAAGTGGAAGGAAATTCATATAGGTACTATGTGAAAGGTTTTTTACGTCATACTATAGCTATATTTTAATATAGAAGTTTATAAATATTGTGAATTTAGTGATTTAAAAGAGTTTTAACAAAATTAAAGTCGTCACTTTAAATATAAATCTTTCTAATATTATAAATGCGAAAGTTCCTATCCTTTTCTTATAAGGAAATTATGGCATGGGGAAGTTTGGCAGGGGAGGGGACTCATAAGAAGAGGTACTCTTGCTGTGCGTCTCTTCCTCTGTAGATTAAAGGTAGGTAACGCATTTGCAATTGCAGATGTCTATGGGCAGCAGTCTCTTCGCTTTTCAGCGAACCCAATTCAACGCTTGCTCGATTGTAATATAAAAAAAGTTACTATAGTTGGATGTTTGTTTGATATCTCTAAAACGACGGAATATCTTAATATA
>QDHC01000229.1:37769-57501 GCA_013186455.1 Papilio dardanus tibullus | reverse complement strand
GCTGGCGCGCTCGGCGGCGCACGCGCGCCAGCTGCACCGCGACCTGGCGCACACGCTGCAGCCGCACCCGGACCTCGACTCGCAGCCGTTACAGTATCACTAAATTATTTGTAACCTCGAGGGTCAGCGTCGCAACACTGAACTCCCGAACTCGAACTACTAACAATATACATCGAGTCAACGAACAACAGTAAAACCGTTGTTCGTTGACTCGAACAACCGTATTTATATTCTGATAGTTGAACTATTATCGAGCGCTATAATATTTTTGTCTTATTAATAAATCTTTTAATATTCATAAGTAAAATTAAAACGTATTTGAGTGAGTGAGACGAAGCTATGAGAGGTCGCTCGCTACGCCAGTACGACTGAACCAAAAATATCGTTGATCGTTTAGCGTCATTTTTTGCTTATTTATTTTTTCTTTTATTGACTTAATTTATCATAAATGTTTAGTTATTATTTTAATATAAAATTAGTTGTTATCCAATGAAGACATTATCCTTAAAATACTTAGTGGGTCGTTATTTAGTTTTACATTCCATTGAACATGTTGCACGGCGCGAGGTGGAGGGGAGGGGGACGACGACACATTTTATTGTGAATGCGAGGCGGTGGAGTCGAGACGACGTGACGTCACCATGCACACTATTATGTATAACGTGGTGCACGCGGCGCACGGTCGCAGCGATACATGCTTAAAGTTGTGCACAAAGTGTAAGGTGTCGTGTTGCATGGCGACGAGATGGTCAGACATTACTGTTACTTATGTATTTATTGAATCTTACGTCTTAAAGGCATAGAGTAAAATAAGTATCGAAAGGCTGTTTTTTTTCTGGTTGTAACGTTGCGACTTGCGACGTGCGACGGACTGCACATTTAATTAAAACATTGATGTTGTCTATTAGTTTTATTTCTGTTCTCTTAATAAGTTTGTAATTTAAAGTATTCAGTATGTTATTTTTATTTAAAGTGTTAAATTAGGTATTTAATTTACAGAATAGCAGAGTTTTACCTACCGATAAAACTCTTATTATATCCTTCCGCAGTTATTAGAGTCCTAGCTAAACAATATTGAGATGGCTTAACTATTTGTTTCACCAAAACATTTGAACTGAGACAGCTATTGTCCTCTGTGTTGCACAGCGTCGAGGCTGCAGACTCATGTACCAGAATGTTCTACAAGCTAACTTATCCTTAATGTGGAGATCCGCCAGATACTGTGCTAAGTCCGAACCAGTGGGCCTCGTAGGGTTAACACTAGAGACATTACACCATTTAAGCCTACGGGTCGGTTTGTCCATGTCGGAGACGTAATAGTGCCCGCGACCCCGCCGTAATACGTTTGAGGGCCGTCAGGTTTAAGAGGGTCCTTTTGTCTTGTTCTTTGACTTCGCCGCCGGCTGTTGAAGAGTTGTCGCGATAACTTTCTGCACTCTGCTCGTTCCGAAATATGAGTGGACTGTATTCTTCCTGTTCATGTCCCTCCATGGACCATAGTTAAGGCCAAACACGTTTGATTTGGTTTAATGGTTTATTAAGAGATTACAGAGTTTAAATTATGCATCCGCGGCCGGTCGGTATGGAAAGTCAAGTCTTGTTGCCCGGTATGTAAGTATTTATTGTCGATTTCCGCCATCCTGCTTGTAAAAAGCCTCATTTTCTGCACCTTTGAAGAAGAATAACTGTCGAAACTATTAGTTTGGTTTTCAAATTGTCCATTGTGAATGGGGGAGCTATCGCGCGTGACTTCAGATCCGCCCTCCAGAATGTTTGAGGCCATTTCGGTGCTACTATTATGTAAGTTCCTTTGGCGCGGTTGAGATGCATCACTACCTTCGCGATAAGATTCAGGGGAGGGGAGATCCATGCTAGTTTAAAGTCCCAGTTTCAGTCAAAGGCGTTGTGTCTCCAGGCTGCGCGATCCCTCTGGTCTAAGCTGACGTACTTTGGCTAGAAGTGGGCTCGATGTGATGCGAAAAGGTCGACTTCTGGGGTGCCCCATTTCCGAAACATACTGCATACACTCCAACGATGTTTGCTTGCAATCTTTTTTCATGTTTCCCGCTGCTTTTAGAGCATCTTTGGCCTTGAGCATGCTCTGGTTTGTCTCCTTTGTGGCTAGGTCCATCTCGACCCCCCCCCCAGTCCCTTCCCGAGTACCTTATGAGGCTAGGTCTGCCTTTTTCCGAGCCTGACGATTCTGTTAAGGGACCCCTCGTGAGACGTCACTGGCCTTGTCGGGTTCGTGGTTAGGCGAAGTCATGTCCGGGGATGCGTCCTCGGCCGTCTTTGGTGTGGTGGCAACTTCCAGCGTATCAATAGTATCACGTCTCGTCGAAGAAGATGATTGCTCCGACCGTTCCCTCTTTCAAAGTATTGTTTCCGCAGCAATCGTATTGGTCTTTTTGGCTGGTTCGTTGCTGCCTCCGTGACCGCAGGTTTCACATGCCCTTTGTCTACCATTTTTGTATTGTTTAATTTACAGATGCTTAATTCCTATAACTTAGTTCTACAAATTCTTAGTGGCTAACTAATTTTCTAACCTAATGTTCAACTTAATTATTGGAACTCACTACTGTGCGGCTGGGTGTTTTGCCGTTCTTACTTTATCAACACTGTCAGTATCCATTGTAATCATTGCGTAACGCCTGTGTTTACCGCATTACTTTGCATAATTACTGAATCAGCAATCGCCCCAAAATATTACCCCGACAAAGAATTTACTTTATCGAGCTGCTTAATTTCATCATTTACTTCGAGTTTAATGAACCCGGGCCGAGAAACATATGACTTCTGAATTTCAGAGTACCTCACATTATTCCAATCATCTATAACTATATGATGAATATAAATAAATGATCTACTAATGTTGTAGAAATCTATGACTCTTTTATATTTGTTGTCAAGTTAACTTCAAATTCGAGGGGCAGCTCGAAGAATGACCCGATAACAGGCCGATTTTGTGACATGTCTTGATTTAAGGATGGGCTATCGGCGCTCAGAACTGCTGACTGTTGATGCTGTAGGCCATACGGGTACCAGTTATGAGGAGTAAGGGCCGCGTATTACAAAATACGTTGTATTTGACTTACTGGTTCAGTAAGGTGTTCTAATACCTTACTCTTTTTCTGTTTATCCCCTCTCTGCGCCCCTTCTCTTACGGATTCTCCGCAGGTCTTCGTCTTCGCTCTTAGTTGATGACTAGGACGCCTAACACCTGATCATGGCGGCGGAAAAACGTACTTTTGCTCTAAAGAGGACTACAATAACTATAAAGGCGGCCAAAAAGCAGAAGATATCATCTCCAATATTGTTTACCAAGGCCTCGAATAACGGCGGAAGGACATAATAACTGTTATTGTAATTAAGTAAACATTTGGACAAGTTTAAAAGTAGCCAAATGTCTCTCTGTCTGATCCTAATTGCCAAAGTGTCTCACATTAGTTGAGTACTTCAGTTGAAGTTAAGTTATGAATGGTTTGGGACGTTACCACGTTATGTGTGTAAGACTTGTTCACTGCAGCATCTTCTGCGAGAGACTATGTCAAGTTATAGCAATAAATTATGTTTTAAATACTTTGTTTTATTAATATGCCTTACACACACCTACTGACCGACTTAACGCTGACAAGAACCAGAACTGACGCAAACTTAAATTCCTTGTTTACATTGAGGATAAAGATGACCCTTTCAGAGTTTTACCTAATTTTCCAACTTCATCTCTAATCCCATTAGATTAGACCGAGTTTAGCTTTGGCGTAAGGCCGTTTTTTGCGTGACATCGGTCTAATGAACCCGTAGGGTGACAGAAATTATACCAAAAATATTTTATTTCATGTAATCAGACTTCACACAATCACGCAATAATTATGTTTACACTTTATTTTAATGCTTTAAAGTAAATAGTTTCCTTATCTTTATATAAAAAATAATGTGGAGAGCCGAAGAAGCTGTTTACACAGCGTCGCGCAAGGTCATCGTCAGCTCACCTCACTCCGCGGCCGGCCGTCAGCCGTGCGCCCGCCGCCACCGGCCACGCTCACACTCGCATCTACGTAAGTTTTAACCTAAGTTCGTCGCCTTTTGACCTCAACACAAACTTATCAAAACCATGTAACGCTTGTTAAATAACTTTGTGATAATGACTCTCGACGGACGCTCCAGTCTTGTCTTATATTTGAACTTTATTGTAGTAATAGTTGTGGAAGCGGCGGTAATCGATAGAAATAACTTATCGAGGTAAGTAGTGTCAGTACTTACTTGAAGTCAATTTGCGTGAAGTGTCAATACAAAATATACAATTACAATAAGCAGATAATGTACATTAAAACACATGATAGGATACCTACGTCAGAGAATATTTAAATACCTACCTAGACATATAAAAAGTTAGCCTGCTTCCGATTATTTGTTATTTTAATTATGTGTGCGTGTTCCAGCATGGCGACAGTAGATTACACGAAGGTGCCCATCCAGACGAAGGCGTTGCACGTGCCGCCGCTGCAGGAGATGGCGGACGGTAAGTACTTCAACTATAGTTCAGTAATTAAACTTTTCAGGCCTGTTTTCCCTCTTTTCAAAGGTGAAAAGTTCCCGGCTAACTAATTAACACACGGCGATTCAAGAAATCTTGTATTTGTACTTTGTCTGCGGATGTGACCGTAGCCCGGGACTCGCCTATAAAACACCTTATTTATCGGTTTCTCATTAAGCAGCAATTAAGTAGCATTGTACTGTAACGGTCATAGATATCACAGCCCATCAATTGGCCTAACATTGAGGTTAATGATAGGTCTCCTACAGCCTCATCCACGAGCAAGTGAATTTATTATACTGTTGGAAATCTCTTTCCGAATGAATTTTTAAATAGGGCGAGAAGCAAAATAACGAATCTAAGTTAACGTCCAAATAACTTTACCCAAAATACTCCTTAACGCTATGATTACCTATTACAAGAAAGACGACTGTTCACCAAGAGGAGTAGAAAAACTACCGAGAGAAGCAGCTTATGCCCTCATTTGTCTACCTTCAGCACTCCTTCCATTAGAATAAAGAATAAACAATAGAATCTTAATGTTGCAGTGCTGTCGCGCGAGCTGCGGTCCACGTTCGAGACCGTGGAGGTCTCTGTGGTGGCCTGCCCCGACCTCACGCAGCCGCCCTTCGACCTCCAGGCGCCAGGTCAGTGCAGCTTACATTTCACATATATCAAATCTATGTACAATTTATTAGTAAAATATATAAATAAAGTTCCACGTAAATTAGAGCGTATCGGCATCGCTCGCGGCGTCAACACCAGTAGCGGGTGTTTGTAGGTTCGTGTTGTCTCTGCGATTGTAATGCAGCAGCTGATTGCAGCTTATCTCTGTTTGTTATGTAACGACGTACGCAAACACACCGACAATATAACAACGCACAATATTTGCGTATTGAATCATTTAATTGTGTCGTACAGCACACTAAGAAAAAAAGACATAATAAGTAGATAAGTGGTTACGTACTAATATCAGTTGAACCGGGCGTTGATGTCTCTTATAACTGTTTTTTGCACGGTTACGGTTGACTTGTAATCTGCAGGTCCCGAGTTCGAATCCCGCCATGTACCAATGTGTTTTTCGAATTTCATATGTACATATTTACCCGATACTCTTACGGTGAATGTAAACCGATGCAAGGTATCTTGATGCAACCTGCACATCTCGGCGAAGAAATTCAAAGATACGTGTGAAGTCGACCAACCCGCACTGGGCCTGTGCTTGACTATGGCCCAATCACCCCTTAAACCTTATTCGCACTAGGATAGCATTTTAGTCGAGTAGCAAGTAATAAGTATCCGAACAAAGGATTTAATCTACTCTACTATAATATTGCAGTTCGGACACGTTATGTTACTGAAATACTTACTACTCAACTAGAATACTAACCTGGTGCGATTAAGCCTTTAGTTAGAGAATGAAGGACCAAGTATAGTCGTTATACAATGGCGGTGGCTTGTGTCCGACACGTATCTCATTAGTTATAATCGTCGGCGTGCAGGCATATCTGGCAACGCGACGCTGGTGGAGATCGGCGGGCCGCCGTACCTGGTGCCGCTGGTGCAGCGCGACAAGGTGTACGACCTGGCGGCGCTGCTGCGGCACCTGCGCCGCGACCCCGCGCTGCTGGCCGGCGCCGGCGCGGGGCCTTGGCCCTACATCGGCGTCAACTGCGAGGTCTCCGCCGGCTCGGCTTACAACCGGCGCACTTTCTTCTATCCTTTGTTGATTTACACGTTTGCTTTTGTGTGTTGATAAATGTTACTTTTCAACGCAGGGCATAATTAACCTGCGCATGGAAGGCGGCGCGGTGCGGCAGGGCACGCGCGTGGTGTCCGTGCAGCCGGTGGGCGCGGCGAAGGGCAGCAGCGGGTACCTGCAGCGCCGCCTGCCCGACGCCGAGACGCGCACGGCGCTGCTCGGCAACTATCTGCTGAGCGACGGCGCGCCCGGCGAGGTGCTGCGCGTCGTAGCCAAGCGGCGCATAGGGGACGACAACTTCATCACGGCCATCCGGCGGGCGCTGCAGGCGCGGTACGGGGAGCGCGGCGTGGGGCTGGGCGGCGCGTTCGTGGTGCGCGAGGGCCGCGTCCGGCACCACGTGATGCCGGACTTCTCGTCGGCGGCGCTCTGCAGCGACGAGGATGTCGACCGCTGGCTGCACTACTTCGAGATGCGCGCGCCCATCGTGCACGTTGGCACGCTCGTCACCGCCGACCTCGGGCTGGACCTGCGCGTGCAGCACTTCCACGGGTTCAGCGCGCACGGCGACGGCGGCCACTATCACTACGACACGACGCCCGACACCGTGCACTACGAGGGCTACTTCACGCCCGCAGACACCATCGTGCGCGTCGACAGGCCCCAAGACACGCACGCCTTCGGCCGCGACTGACCGCGCACCCCACGCGTCGCTTATTCTTAAGATCAAAACGTTTTTATTATAATTTTATAAATATAGGTCGTTGACTATAAAATAAATCATAGTTTTTTTTAATAACTTGCGATACTCCAACAACTCGAGCGCCGCGCCGCAGCGGTGCGCTCGTCACAGGGGGCAGGAAATAAAATACGATTTCGATTGTGTATTGCTCTATTATTACCAATGATTCCGCTTCGACACGACAGACATGAGTAATGAAAGCTACGCGACATGAGACACGCGGCGCTGCGACACTCGTATTATTGTCACGCCTATAACTTACCACTTTCAACTAAACTTAGAAAATGCATAAATAATACAACAAAAACAGAATTACTAACAAAATATAATATTTATGTATTTACAAAAAGTTGATATCGGCGTAGCCGGACGGGTCGCTCGCGCGGACTCGCTGCAAACAAATCATTTCATACAAAAATAGCAAATAGTCGTATTTACAATGAGTACCCAGCGCGGAGCGAGCGCGCGCCGCCGCCACGCACACATTCACTTACCTACTAATCATATTAGAGGGGGATCCTGGAAGCGACAGACCTCAGTTAAATTCAAATGAATTATTGATATACGATTAGATAGGATAGGAGATACGTATGTACTATAAGCGAATGGGCTTTAGTTATCCTGTCCCGTTGGGCAGTTTCGCGCAGTCACGCCCTAAAGTTGCAGTAAATTTTACTGAAGTTAACTTACATTCACAAAGCAGATTTTCACATATGACGCTCAAGGGACTATGACAATACTCCCTGCAAGCAGTCGGACACTTTGGATGGGGCAATCGGCCTACCAGACACTTTAAATGTCCGCGCGACTTATAGCGCTAAAGCTTAAAAAGTCAACTTAACTTATTTTTAACCGCTTGATTTTCATCATATAATGCTCTAGAGACTATGATAATACCCCCTGAAAAGAGAAAGACACTTACAATAACCTCCAATACTTCTGCATAGTCCGCGCTGCTCCTGAGCGCTGACGTGTCTGGGAGGCCGTTTGCCCCATCCAAAATGACTTTTTTCTTGCAGGGGGTATTACCATAGTCTCCTGAGCATTGTATATAAAAATCAAGCGTTTAAAAATAAATATAGTCCACTAAATACATACAAGAATCCTTAGCCGCGCGGAATAATATAGTGTCTGGTAGGCCGTTTGCCCCATCCAAAGTGTCCGACTGCTTGCAGGGAGTATTGTCATACTCCCTCGAGCTTCGTATATGAAAATCAGCTTTGTGAATGTAAGTCAACTTCAGTAATATTTACTGCAACTTTAGCGCGTGACTGCGCAAAACTGCCCAACTGGACAGGATAACTAATGCCCATTCGCTTATGGTACATACGAGTCCTATCTAATCGTATATCAATAAATCATTTGAATTTAACTGAGGTCTGCCGCTTCCAGGATCCCGATCTATATAAACACTATACTCATAAAATCACAATTATTGTATCTATGACAGCAAATAATTATTATTGATTTGAATCGCAAATGTCGCTCCGTCTCGCTCGCACCATACCACTACTTACACTTTTATTTTCCGCATAAATTCAACACAACATCTTATAAAATGAAATTTCATCTAAAAATATATTTTAAGACAATTCGTAAGAACAATCATTCTACTTTAATTTAATACATACATACATACAAGAATGGAACTATATATATATTTTTTAAATCAGTTCAATAACAACAACATGTTTTCACGGTACTGACATTTACATAGTAACATTTACACGATTGGGTTCATGCATCACGTCTGGAGCGTTGCATACATACATACATTGTCCTGCTGGCCCGACTGCTGCGTCCTGCCTGCCGCTATATTCAGTTCCATTAGTACAACAAAAAAATATGTATTCCGGGGACAGCGGCGGGCTCCGGGTGTTTATGTTATGACACATATATATTATAGAAATGTATTAACATACAATTTTTTATCTAATTGTGAACAGAACAAAATAATTTTATAAGCGACATTATTTTTGTAGAAAACATAATTTGAACTGTCAGAACGTTTAACAAGAATGACTGTGATTAAATTGTTTAAAGTTGCGTGAGACATTATTGTATTGTACACTATTTAAAACGGCTAAAACTCACCTGTTAACAACTATTACAATAACATCAACTTGGAACTCGCCGACATCACCGGCGCCCCCGCGACCCCGCGCCCTGGCCCGCAGAGCGAGACGCGCCCCCGCGCCCTGTCAACCTTACACTACTCGGTACCGGCACCGAAAAATTAAAGGCGAGTTTTAGTAGTTTTGAATAGTGTATCAGAATGAGGGCGGTTCAGGAGCGGAAGAAGCGCACGGCGCGCACGACGTACTGGCGGCAGATGGGGCACTCTGCCAGCTGCTTGGCGCAGCACGTGCAGGCGGCGATGTGGCCGCACTCCAGCAGCACGCACTCGAGGGGCGCCGCCATGCAGATCTTGCAGCACTCCTCCGTCGGCAGCTCGTCGACGTGGAGCCGCGCGGCGCGGTGCTCGCGCAGCAGCGTGCGCGCGCGCAGCAGCAGCTCGCCGCGCTCCAGGCAGCCGCGGAACTCGACGCGGTTGCGCCGCAGCAGCTGCTTCAGCTGCCGCACGCCCAGCCCCGCCAGCTCCTCCTCGCTCAGCCGCTCCAGGCTGATCCGCTCCGGACTCTCTGCGACGTCACACGACCACGTTACTACTGACAGCCGGCCGGCGCGCCCGCCCTANNNNCCGACCGACATCGGTGGCCGTCAGTAGCACCTCCGAGTCTAAAAAATAAATAAATTAGATAATTGTGATAAAGCAAACGCGGCATCCGCACGGTGCGGTGCGCGGCGCACCGTTGGGCAGCGGCTCGGCGGGCGTGCTGACGAACTCCCAGCCGGCGTCGTCGAGGTCCTCGATCTCCAGGCAGTCCGCGGTGTCCACGTGCGCCGAGTCCTGCGACTCGCGGCGCGCGCCCGCCTCCTGCGCCTCCGCCCGCTGCGGCTCCTCCGCCCGCACGTCGCGCTCCCCGCCTGCACACATACATCAATTGTACAGTGCAATGTGACTACTCCTTAATTATTAGTGAGTGAATAAGTAAATGCAAGTAGGGATCTTGGTAGAAAGTTGAAGTGCATATGAAGTGGCGCGTACCCGGTGTGGGCGTGAAGCGGCGGTCGGCGGGGTGCGCGGGGTGCGCGGGCGCGCGCGGCGCCGCGTGCACGTGCGTCGCGTTGAAGCAGCTGCCTGCAAGTTGCCCTTCATTACGTACATGTTATAATTATGTAATATTATAGATTGTTCGCAATCAAAAACGAAGCGAGTGAGCCAAATCAGTAACAAATAAAATTATGAACATAAAATATTATAGAAGTGTCCTCTAATAACTATAAGGAATATTTAGCCTAAAAACCAACTTTGGACTCACCAACGATCAATCTAATATGTGACATTAATTTCAACATAATGTATCAAATAACAGTGTATTATGATTATCTCACAAAATGCTCCAAGCGTGACTATTGTCCGTGAACACCTCATACAACAAACTGTATAATAATAGTGGCATATTCCAGGAATACTCAATGCAATTTTGTATTATTGAAATACAATACGATATAACTTGACAATGTTGGAACAGTCTTGTGTAGGCAAAAGTAACTGATGCTAGCAAAACGCAGGTTCGAAATGATGATAAAGTGCAATACAACACTTACGGTATATTATGTCATTCAGATGTCAGTCAATGCATAGAAAAATGTAAGATACATATGTTTTTAAACTATACAGAAAAAAACATCATTCAATATGAAATACAACACAATACTTGTCCAATTGGGGCTTAGTCTTTTCAGTCTTTCTTTTCTTTCATTGTATATAATTTGGGTTAAAGTGAAGGAATGCTGCACTACATGGTAAGCTAAGATGTAACAAACAAACTGAAGAGGAGCAGTATCTCACTGCGAGCGGGCGGAGGGTCTTGCGGCGGCTCCCGGCGGGGGTCTCGCGGGGGGGCCCGCGCGGGCGCGCGCATGTCGAAGGCGGAGTTGAGGAAGACATTGATGTTGTTGGTGATGCCCTTGAGGCCGCTGAAGGCGCCGCCGCGCGACCCGCGCCGCCGGTACGACGCGCTGTTCACGTGCGACACGCACAGACCCACCAGCTCATCTTTTTCTATAACAAAACAACAGACCCACACTAAATTAACTTGCATACTTGCACGCACACAGATGCAAACAGTGTAGAAGAATACGCGTGATCAGCTAGTGGAAATAAATTTAAGGCGATATGTCGGCACTAAAAAAATATTCAGTTATTAGACAGCATTAAGTTGTTTTATTTCCCCCTCTTCCGCATTGGGGGTGTACAGTTTATGTGCCGGTACACCCCCGTGCCTTTAGTCTGTATGTTCAAGCTCAACCCCATCCGGGGATTGATACCGGATGTACAATTATATTCTTTGAATTTATACAATTTATCAATATAATTAAATAAATCAAAGAGATGTAAAACATTATCTTCAATGTAAATCATTATTATTACTTAGATAAACAATTTAGTGTTGGTAGTCATAACAGTATATTTATTGTACAGATATAATACTACTCATATTTGTTTCAAACTATTTGTACTGTTTATCTTATCCAACAGGGAGGGGAATAACTCAAGACAACAGCCTAAAACAATTGACAAGTAGTGATAAGCATGATATTCAATGTCATTATCTATTTGTATGATTATTAGTAAAACTACTAGTTTTAATGTACTTGTGGTATTTGTAATCAGTCAAACTAGTATCCCCGGGGGAAGTACCTTAACACTTAAACAGTCAATCCTGGATAGCAAGAGTAAAAGCTAATGAATCATTTCAAGTGGCTTTTTATATTCTTTTCAGATATACTTAGTTTTGTTGTTTTTCTCAAAAAGAGATAGTGCATCTGCTGACAGGACACAATAGCTTTAATATATCATATTGTAATCAATATAGTTGATCAACCTTTTCTAATTAAATTATGTCTTTTACATATCCTTAACAATAATTAATCGAAACAGGAACTTTCCATCATCATTCAGCTATTGTGACTCCATAACAGTTGGACCTTGAGACTCATTCTACAATGTGTATGTGATTACAAATAATAAAGACGCACCGACGCAGCCTCGCGTAGATATATTCTGATGTTGTAAGAAGCACTGCAAGTCTCGGACTTTGAGGTGGGTGATGGCATGCCGGGAGAGAGGTCGCGTCGACAGCACTCTGCAGGGTGCGCACATGATGCCACCGCCGCGGCGAAGACATCCTGCACAATAATAGCGCTCGCACTCCGAACAAACCCGTTTCCGCTTAAATACACTGAACTGAACGGCGCAACTTTCGCACGGCATTTTAGAACACCCGCGTCCTGCCTTCACCATCTGACATACTAAACATTAAAAGGCACTTCACCAATTTATTTTAATTTATCATGAATACATCACATCGTCACACTGTTACAGTTTGATTTAGTGAATTTAATGAAAAAAAAAAACCAAAACATCACACAACTGCCATCATGGAAAACTACGTTCCGTTTTAACAGTTTAGTATAAAAGTATTTCATTATAATAAAATAGTGACATATATAAAAATGTTAAAAAACAGAATAATATATTAGTTTCAACTTAATTTAATTTGTAACTTATGTTTAAATATATCTTATTTTAAAAGGGATAGTTCTGAATCTTTTTTCGTTCATATTACAAAGTGGCAAATGAGCAAGCGGCCACTTGGATTCGTTGAAATAGCGAAGCGACCGCTGCCCATAGACATCCATAATCGCTGATGCGTTGCCTACCCTTAATCTTCAGAGCAGGAGACGCACAGTAAGAGGATTATTCCTTTTCCGTTAAATCCAATTCCCCTTCCCATAATTTCCTTATAAGAAAAGGTTAGGAAGGGAAAGTGGACTAAAATGAGGCCACCGGCACCACACTCACGAAACGAAACATGGAATTGCTTCCATTTCACGCCTCTTTTTCGTGTGGTCTTGGTATTTCACCAGACGAGCCGGACAATTCGTGCGAAGATGTTAATGGGGGCTCTACCACTGTTATAACTGCGCCAAGTAGTAAAATTCTGAGCTGATATGACTCCTACCAAAAGTTTAAGGGCCTAATAGGTCGTTGCGTTGTAAGGTCGTTGACTATACACGACAAAGATGAAACTTTTGTCGTCTTGAAGTAATTATTGCATACTTTTAAACAGCAGGCGCTAGTTTTGCTTATTTTATCTTTGTTATCAAACAAGAAGTATTTTTTTGGATAACATGGCTTAGTCAATTGTTATTTTTTTGTGCTTTTTCGGAAGAAATCAATATTTGTAAATCGAGTCACCGTAAAGCATTATTAAGGTAGTATTAAGAGGAACTGGTAAAACTAAACCCAACGAGCTAAAGAATAAATGCGCTTCAGCTACACTGCAAGCTGGTCACTTCTTTGTTTTTTTTTACATAACTGTCCGCTACTTTATATATACATTTATTAAGCTTGTTTAGGTCATCGATGGTCTCTTGAAAACTGCTACATTGTCTTGAGAGACGGTCAGTTCTTTCTACGGAAAAGCGGGGCGGCCTGCGTGTGCGCAGCTTGTACATAATTATTACAAATATTCTACCATCATGTGTCTGTACTTATTGTATTAATTATGGTAAGTATTGTACATTCATTTCTATAATGCATTTTAGATATTCACAAAATCTAATTACAAAAACACAAATTGTAATTTTCAACACAGCTCTCACAGCTGAGGTGTCCGAGTGGTTAAGGAGTTGGACTTGAAATCCAATGGGTTCTACCCGCGCAGGTTCGAATCCTGTCCTCAGCGATCAGACTTTTTGTCCGTTATAAGTAACAAAGTTTACTTTTTAAGCGTTAACCTTGAAGGCATTGGGAATATCAACTGCAAGAGATGTGCAATTTAGTTTTATTAATTTTTATGACGGCGCAGGAGAGAATCAAAGCGGTAGCCGCATTGAAAATACTATTGTGATTACGCTGTGACATCATCATAATTCCAATGTGACTAAATGCAGTATAACGATCAGGAATCTTTAAACACAGCTAAGTCAAAGCAGCGGGTAAATAAGGAGAACTCTTCAATTGTGCCTAATTTAATTTTAGGAAAATGTTTTTCTCGACCACTTATCGATTCTAAGAATGCATGAATTTTGAAGTACTTACAAAGTTAAATACTTGTCGGTCTGCTAGTAGCGATGTTAACGTTTTCTAGAAAGAAAAAAACATTTCACTTAAGTCTACTATACTAGTTGATATGTTTTTAATTTTTATTATGTACTTACTTTTTAAACTTTAACCGCGCTCAATCTTCTTCGAATTTTCGTGATAAATTTTTGTTCTATTTATTTTCTTAACGTAATTTGAATTAAAATAAAACATTTTGTTTTTACTTTAACGTTGGGTACGTAAGTGTGTCAATTCCTGGAGAAAAAAATAGCAATATTTATCTCCAGGACTTGACTTCTTTTTTAAAAGGAATAATTAAATTAACCCGCAATGTCAGGTTTTATTTGCTTGAAGTTAAATTGTATTTTTGTACTAGTATAGTTCAATGTGGTATCAATAGCATTATGTCCCTACTTATTACTAGTGTTCTATTTCATCTAAATGTACGCGAGGTCAACAGCGCGGCGGCACTCAGCGGAATTGAGGGCGGCGGGCGGCGGGCGGCGGGCGGCGGGCCATGCTCGCGACATTGCAGAGGATGCTACAACCCACAGCCGAGTGGGTAGTTTTAATTCTAAAACACGCCGGCTGCTGGTTGCCTCCTCCTCAGTTGTTGACCCGCGCAATAAACGGGCGCTTTAACATTTTTCAATTTCCCTCGGCTCTGTAGACCCAGCAGTTTACTATTCGTTTGCTAGCACCTATTAGACCTTTATTCAAAGGGATAAGGTTTGTTTTTAATCGTAGGAACAGGGGAAGGTTTTAAGGGGTAGGTTAGACGACTCATACTTGCCAGTTTCTCGCGAAATGAAAGACTTTTTGTTAGTCGTTCGTTCGGCGGGAATGGAGCACGGGTGAGTGGGCGGCCGCGGGTCGGGGCAGGTCCTGAGTGCCCGAGATCCTTACTAACGTCACCCCGTCACATACACTGAGAAAAACAGTTTTCCTTTTGGGAATTTTGGTATATGACTTGTAACTTCACAGAGCGGATCTTATACCAATATGAAACTATACTTAGTTTGTACACAGTTAATCTTAAAACGTAAGTAGCTATAGTAGTTTGGTTACACTCATTATTTTTTAAACAACCTATTCTTAATTTAGCACGTGTAATCTATGAGCCAGTGGTCAATGACTCGTACTTAGCTGACGAGGTGCTAGCGGGAAATCCCGCGACACTGCAGCGCCTGCACAGCTCAGCACGACGGCGACGCACATGCGACCTGCTTGCTCAACACTGCTGCTTTGCAAGCTGGTGAAATTCGAAACTTTGCACATTACGCAGTGACCGACATCGATTACCGCATGATTTATTTTAAACAACCTGTCGCCCATGACTCCGTCTGTGCGGAACTAAAAAATATAGTAAGTAGCCTATGTGTTCGACATTCGTGCAAAATTTCACCAAGATTCGTTAAGCCGTTACAAAGATACCGTTAGAAACTTTCATCCATCCATACATCGTAATTTTTGGATACATTTTTATTTATTGCTACATGTGTCGATGTGTATCTTTTGATAGAGAAACCTACGCTAAGTGAGGCCCTTAGTAACTGCATTTGTAAAATTTGTACACCGAAGCGCAAAACATCCGGTTGCAAGACAATACCTATAATGTAATGTACAATAGTTCGATCCATGATGGGCTCCATTATCCGCAACTCCACGCTAGCGCGTATTTTGCGTGACCTTACACATGCTTATCTTTGAATTTCGCAACCTATACCAAATGATCGAAAATTGTAGGAAAATCTACAGGTGATGTCATAAACCTTAGTCACTGGGTTAACACAATTATACTTTTTTGGACATTTTTAAATTTAACCACTTACAACTAATGCAATGACCTTCCTGTTGTTTCATAGCCTACACAACATGAACGTGACTCATACTTAAGTACCTGACATTTGCAGTAGAACTCGGAACTAAGAAGAATTCTATACTTACCTAGTCATATCTGTAAAAGTTATATCGAAAAAGTTCTTCGTAAAATGGGGTAATAATTATTGAAGTAAGTATTACAAGTTACAACTTACAACTGAGCTCTTCATAATTCATAAAGCAGTAATGAACGATATTAGTTTGGTGACTTCAGAAAGCTTTGAATAATTGCTAATTTCCCGCAAGCGGGGGACGAGGTCGGGGCGTGCGGCGCGGGCGGAGGGCGCCGGGCGGGCCCTGTATCGATCTCGCAGCCTCCGCCCGGCCGCGGACTTGTAGGATGGTGCGAAAGGACTCCACAAGGTCGTTCGAGACGATCTTATAATCACGTGAAAGCTAGCTTGGCTCACAATAGTGTAGGACGATTTGCTTTTGTTTGTTTTTTTTTTTATTTCGTACGGGATGAAGTTATGTAAACTATTTTGTCTTTGCTATAAACTACTTCTAAGTTATACACAATTAAATCAGGAAAGTACGAGTATTAACTTGTCACGGGCGTAAAGCAGTGCCCGCGACTCCGCCGTAATACGTTGGAGGGCCGGCAGGTTTTAGTGGGTATTACGGTCACCTTCTGTGGCCGGCGAGTCCCACACTGTTGCAAACGGCAACATTACTTTAATTAAATAATGTATTTTTTTTTATAATGGCAACACTGGCATTACTCCCTTCAAATAAAGCCCAGGTACGTTCAAGACGCCTTTTTTATTCTAAATATACCCAGAGATATTTCAATTATATTTTGTGTCAAAAAAATTGGTGTCGTTTACGTGTTTGGTCTGTTTAGCAACGTGTCGTCGTGTCGCCTGTTCCGCGTCGGCCGCGTCGCGTCGCCCGCTCGGAGAATGCTCATAGGTTATCACATTGACTTCCGTTTTTGTTGATACGTCACCGTTTGGGGGATTGAGTCACCGGAGGCTCAGCGCGCGGCGTCACGCGTCATGCAACGGTCGCCCGGTCTAATCCTGACAGTTTTTGCCCATGTATTGAAATGGACTAGGGAGAATAAGTAATTAATCTGGCTCTCGATATTGACCTTCACTAAAAATTAAATCTCCATAATAACCTACTTATATTAATAACAAAAAGGGAAAGCTCTGCTTTTTACTAATACTCGGGAATCTATAATATTCCAGAACAAAAAAAACTGTATCTTAGAACATGAGTCAATAAAACGTTACTAAGTAATTAGTTATGAATAGTTTTTAAATTTTTACCTTAATTATTTTTTTTATTTTTGTGTCAAAACAGGTTGTTAAAGCCTACTTAGATTAAAATTGCTAATAAGTAA
The DNA here is from genome assembly GCA_013186455.1 of Papilio dardanus tibullus. Classification (NCBI taxonomy): domain Eukaryota; kingdom Metazoa; phylum Arthropoda; class Insecta; order Lepidoptera; family Papilionidae; genus Papilio; species Papilio dardanus. Next base: position 40,114 of record QDHC01000229.1, on the reverse strand, counting down.
AATGTTGCAACTATGGAGCGTCAGCGCGGCGGTGGCACGGCGGTGGCGTGATCCAATGCTGACTCGGCAATCATTACCAATTTGACTATTATTCTAGAAAAGCAAGTAGCCGTGACAAATAGGTTGATATGAGAATGCGATTCATCACAATACTTGTTTGTCACATTGCCTTACGTAATTAGTGTAATTGTTGCATGAAAGTACAGTGTGCATAAGCACAATGGTTTATATAAAATTTAAACAATTCACTAAATCACTCAGTTTAACAAATATTTAGATTATTTTTCCCTATTTTACTTCGTTAACTATTTTTTAAAAAATCTTTTATGATAATTTCAAAATGGGTTGTATTATTTTATTTGTATTATCCGTGTGACTACTAACGTAATGAGACAGAGGAATGCGAGACGCGTGAAAAGGATGCAAGGAGAAATAAAAGGGGATAATGCCTCTGTAACTTGTCTGTCATGTTGTTAACGCGGGAGGCGCCAGCGCAGCGCCGGGACCGCTTTTTCGTACGTATATCTGTTTTTTTTTATAAACGTCTTTGTGTCGTATCAATTAAATTGGAGATAAAAGGGAAGATAAAAACACTAAAAAGAGTTTCTATTTTAAATAATGAAATTCTATTAGAGAGATATAAATAATTATAATTAGTCTAGAGGGAGGCTATTTGTTTATAGCTCACTGGTTCTGCGAAGCGATGCATAAGTAAATACTCCGCGTACGGACCGCGCAAGGATTAAAGTATAGAAATAGCCTGTAAGGTCCTTCACGCGAATAATCTCTGCTCATCCCGCCGGTTCACTTAACATGTCGCCCAACCTCTCGTGTTAAAATAAACTTCTAAAGTAAAACCCAACCGATAAAATAAAATAATACCGCTAGTACCGTGTAAGCTTCACAAATAAAAATAAAGTTAACTACTTAAGTACTTAACTAAGTATTAACACAGCAAATCGAAAATAAAAAATATACTCACTTGGTAAATATATTTTACTCAGACATTCAAAATCGTAGACTCCTTGTGTTGTAAAAAATAAAAAATAACTACTTAACCAACCTTTTTTATACCATCTATTATTACATAACAATAAAAAACCCAAAAGAATTTGTGGATAAATCAAAATTTGTTGTAAAGTTTTTTTGCGGACTGTACGCAGCACTGATACATTCGGTGCTCAACTTATGCTTACTCAGGAAAATGCAATATCTGCACCTAATTATTTAAATATATTTGATTATGCATGTAACATGATACAATAGATTATTCGGCAATTTAAATAATTGTTAATTAGTTTATTTTTTCTCTATTTATCGAGAATCATAAAGACCTCTGTCGAAAACTATAACCTCGTGTCAAGTTGACCAACAACAAGGCTAACTTATCACTTTTTTCACAAAAAAATATACAGATGAATTGAGAACTTCCTCCTTTTTGAAGTCGATTATAAAGAACAATGTTTTAAACATTTTCGTGTAAGATTTATTTCTTTGGTATTTACGGCGATTTTATAAAAACAAAATATAACATCTACAAATTCTTAATCCATTTAAATATCAACAACTATCATACGTGCATGTTTCGATACAAGTCCACCGCGAGTTCCCACTGCCGGAACACTCGCAAAAACATATTGTTATCTCCGTTTCGTCAAAGATAATGAGAAGTACGATGGTATGTTTGTGAACATGTGTTTGCGCAAGGGAAGGTTGCAAAATGAAATTAATCTATCTAGAATTAAGAAAACAAATAATAACGTTGCAATATGCACTTGTGAGATTTTTTATATTGTTTTTAAAAGTTTATCTGGAAGTAAACATTTTCGCATTTCTTTCCGTGACGTCCGTTTTTCCGCCTAAAAAATACAAATTTTAAAATCATGAGACTGTTTTAAAATGATTACCAATGACGAGTAAGAAAGCATTGAATTTATAATGGGTAAGAAGAGAAGAGGTGAGACGGCAGGAAAGGTTTGTAAACGCAAATTGACATTACTGACTGACTGACTGACTAATTCACATCCTTCATATGTATCTTTCAATGACTATTTTCAAAGACGTGCTGCTTGCAAGCAACTTAATTCAGTTTCTAGTTGACTAAGTAGTACTTATATATTCCAATTAACTAACATGAATTTGTATTTTGTAAGAAAAACCCAACGGAAAAGATTGATCGCCTGTCATGATTTTACAAACATTTAGCTTTTTGGAGCTTTGTCTTGAAGTTAAGCTAAATCTGCGCGTAAACTTGAAAAGTTCTAAAAAAAAGTTTTAGTCTATCTAAAAAATATAGAAAAGGAATTCTAGTGAGTGCAACAGTCAAAGCCGAGGAATTATAAAAA
>QDHC01000229.1:18766-37631 GCA_013186455.1 Papilio dardanus tibullus | reverse complement strand
TACAGCTCCCCGAAAGTCCAGCCACAAGATGAGCCGGTGAGTACCGCGCCTACTCTACGAACGAAACAATTGAGCACAACCCTAAAAATATTTTTTACAGAGTTCTTTTTTAAATTTATATCTCAGTTCATAAAAGTTTTCAAGTTCGTATCTTGCCTATTTATTCAGCATGCCTATATTTTTGAGGGTGCGCTTTTTCGTTTTATTTTTTTTTACGTTTGTAGTGTTGCCATTATACCTATTATATTTTTAAATATTTCATATGCACCTCCTATTTTTTTGGCGGGAATAAAAATACCATAACTATTTGAGGGGATACTGCGACGATTTGTGTTTCGGCTTTATTGGTATGCATCAGCGTGTGCCGGTGTGGTCAGGCGTCGAGGAGGTGGAAGTCAGGATGTGTGCTGACGACGCGCTCATGATCCCGCGCTCCCGCCGTCGCCGCCGCCGCCGCTAGCGAAGGCTGCCTCTCCGCGCCGCGAATACTAAACACTGACGCAATGACCTCTGCCTCGCTTTTTGCATAATAACTAAAAACGGCTTCGACAAATTGTATAATCGTCCGCGACGGCAGACGGAACCGTCGGGCGCGAAACGAGGCGACGACGGCCACGGCGCGGTGCTGTGCGGCGAAGGCACTACTAGGCTCAGTCGATAATTGTTCGATAAGAGCACACGAGCACGTGCACATTAGCCGATACATCGATAGTCGCACGCGAACGGGACGCGCGCCTCACGTGCGCCCGCACGCCTCGCCGCGCTCGCGTGATGCTGCACTCACTTATCATAGCCGGTTGTGCAAGTCATATGGTACAAGCCAGCATCGGCATCGGCGTCGGCGTCGCACGGTTATTGCAAGGAGCTGCTGCGTAACGCGAGCGCCGCCGCTGTACACCTCGCATGCCGTCACTCGCGACTGCAGCACATTACGCGACACTGACCACATTCGTGCACATCATACTTTATCTGACTTTGTCTGACTTTGTATTGGCAAATTTGCTACACTGAAAATGTTATGATGCACCAAGCTTCACCGGCGCGGCGTCTGAGACTCGCTACGTCGCGGCCGTAGCCGATGTGTATAAATATGCCGTACAGAGTGCCCAACACACACGACACACCTGAGCAACGTATGCACGCGACTGCAAACCATGTTACAAAGTAATAAGCGCCAGAATTGCATTATGTAGGCGAGAGGGTACGGCGCGGCGCCGCGCTGTGCAGCTCACAAGAAGCGGAAGTGAGCAGTTTGAATTGATGTTACATGTCGTTAAGTACGTACATCTTGTGTGCGGTCATGTTTGTGTATTAATGCACTTAATTAATGAGCATTCCGGGCTCAAGTCATCGCTGTACTCTTACTGTACAAATAAGGTTTTATTCAATTGTTTACACGAATTGGCGTCGTCCGGCGCAGCGCGGCTCGCGACTAGCGGCATGACCGAAACTAATTATGATTTATTCGTCAAGGTGGAGGTGAATAAGGTTGCGTTGTTATAATCAAATGTTAACTCTATTACTTTATGCATCCTACTAGTTGCAACTTGCAACTAGTAGGATGAAGAACACTTTCACACACGCACCATGCCGATGGAATGTTATTTTCACGTCCGTATATGCCGGCACCCCGAGGACGGAATATTAAACACGTCCTGCGCGTCGGAGTCCAGACCCGGCCTTCCTAACACCTCACTTTATTTATCTTAATTCCATGTGCGTACGTTTTCCTAGACTTTTAATTTTAAAAAATACATTACAATATTGTGACCGAAACAAAGCTCACATCGGTAAAAGACAGTCGATTCAAGCGCGAGCTTTGTAATATACGAGTATCATTGTGGTTGCGCAAGCGCAGGCCGCGGCCGCTAGAGGCGCTAGCAGCGGCTGTGCGCTAGGAGTGCAACTATCGCCTGCGCTGACTCACGCCGCGGCTATGTGCTGCTCACATAACTGCATATATAACATTACAATGATTATTTTTATTTCTTGTACCTTTAAATATAAATTAAATTCAATAAAATAACAAAAATAAAAGTAAGTAATGCCGTAGAGACAGAAGAAGACATATTTTAAAGCGATTAACAAGATGCGTCTATTTCATCCTCGATTTGAAGTCTTTGCTGTCGGTCCTCATATTTAGTTGCAAATAACAACAGTAATGGCTCATGGAAAGTGCCGTCATAAGCTATTCGAATATCAAAATGCACAAACGCGCGCTCGCGCAGGCACATTGTCTTATGTCCTCTGCCCACTCAATTAACATACACTGCTGTAGCTGTGATTCGTACGTTATAATTTACGACACTATTTATAGCATTTCGTTGAATCTTGCATAATAATGAGCATATATTATGTATATTTAACCGGCGTAGATGCAGTGGTACGACTGTACAGTGAATATGAACAATGAATTTAACGTATTCTAGGAAATAATATGAACTAAAATGTATCTTACCCTACGACTTCATAACACCGATGTCACGCAAAAAACTTTCTTATACCGAAGCAAAATTTCCGTTTTTCACAAGGTTACAAGAACATCATACCATATACTATCTAAAATACCGTGATGAAAGCTACGTATTTTATAGTCACTTATAGTTGTATTAAGTTAGAGGCCTGATTTGTCCCTCTCTTGTCGTCATCGTTTATCTGATAGAGTCCATTATCTGCAATCTATAAGGAAGCAATCAGTCGACGTCGAGACGCCGCGAGACGGTCCTCCGCCGCGCCGCCGCCGCGCCGCTCTACACGCAGATAGAGAGCTAGCGTACTACGTGCTCGCGAGGCCATAGATCATTCTGATACAGTGACTCAATAACACTCGGCTTAGCATCTGATAACAGCATTATAATGTTAATCTTACCGTTTAGTTTTGTTTCGAGTAGTATGTAGTAGTAACGATCTAAGGATAGGCGCAATTTGTTCCGTCGAATTTGTAAAGTTTGCTTTAAAAAGTATTGTTGTAACTTTATTTTATTGAAAATACTTAACGCCACGTTTACTTACTTTTTAAGCTTCATAGTTGTTTTGAACTTTACTGTATTTTTATTTCATTTGTTTTGGTTAGTATATCTGTGTCGGTAGTATATGGAGCACATTAGCATACGGCATTGAGGTACTCGGTAGACCGCGAGGCGGCTGCCGGCGGGCGGTAGAGGGCGCGCGGCGCGGCATTGAACTTGTCCTCTGACTCACGTCGCCGCTCCAAGGCAGGCAGGGCAGGACCCGCGCTCACCGGTACTCATTGAATTTCCACTTTAGGACAATGTGTTGTGAAAGGTGATGTTGTATGTCGCACTTCAGCAGTCGCGATTGTTCGCGGGCATCGTGTCTCATGAGGAAAGTGAACTGAACTTCGTTGCGGCGAGTCACGGAACAACGAAGTTCGCCTCGCTTCTCTTTGGTTCTACTTCCACAAATTGCTTGAATGTGTGATTATGGTTTCGAATTATACGCGGAGGTACATAAGAAAAAAACATCCACAAATATTTAACAGAAAGATTTTAGGTATTCTTTTAATTCAAAGACAACATAATAATCCAGAAAAGTGTTTTTACGAACAAATGTCATGAAGCAGAGAACAGTTAATGAGACCACTAACGTCAGTCTCAAGGTGAAGACGGCAGGCGCAGTGAGGCGTAGCATTTACTGTTTACAATACACAGTTATCGTAGACTTGTCATTATATGTATTATAAATCAGAAAAACAACACTAAATGTCACTTATTCGCTCTTCCATCATTGTTATTTCCGGAAAAAGTCGTTGTACCAACTTCTACGGGTATTCCAAAAAAAGACGATGAACGGAGTTCATCAAATGTTACGTCAATCGAAGTCGCTCGGGTGACAGGTGTAAGTGGCTGCCGATGACATAAGTTAAACGACACAAAAACAAGTAGCCACTCTCCAGCTCCGTCACCGCCGCCGTCACTGCGACCCTCTGTCAACAGTCTGTCAGCGGACAATATCTCACCAAGTTATCGAGTTTTTATAAAACCAGTTAACTTTCGCCGGTGTTTTTGTTGGACCGGAAACATTCGAGTGGTTTAATTTAGTTTGTTTGTTAGATGCGGAGATGTGTGGGTGTGGAACGATACGTGGGAATGGACGTGGCGACTGACAGCAGCGAGTGCGGCGCGGCCGTGACGCAACTGCACCACCAGGATCTGCACTCTGATGGATAGGAATTCTTGCTACTTTGTTATACTTTTTTCTTTGTTATTTATAGGAAGCACAGCATTCGTCTGTAAAAGTCTTACAGATTTTCAGTACATTAGTTTTTGCAACTGATAATTTACAAATTGTTTTACAACGGTATTTATTATTATCACTCCGAGCGTGCAGAGGGCGGCGGGCGCGGCGGGCGCGGAGTGCTGGCGGGCCCGACCGGGGCGCACCTGTGACCCCGCGACACACTTACCATCCTTTTCATTGTGATACGACACGCCTGTGTACATCCACACGTATTGTTGTCAGTTTATTGCCACCAAATTGGCAATACATACTTAACTAAATTATTCTTTATTTTTACTTAATATGTCGCTTTTCATTTGTAATATCTTGTTCTACTCTATATCCTCTAGTAAAGATCCCCGTGATGATATGACCGACACGCCTCTAGCACGTATTATGCGGGACGTAATAGATGTAGAGGACGATAACAATTGTTATGTCTGCCTACACCGATAACGTTAAAACGCGTGAGAGTTTACGTTATTATGTTTTCTATTGTTATTCTATTCTATAATTATTGTTCTATTTTCTATGTTTCCTGACGTTTAAAAAAAAAAAAGGATCACAAGGTGTGGAAAGGAGCACGCTCGGCAGCCCCCAATGCGATGTTGGTGCCAACAATGTGATGGAAGTGAGTAGAGTCACAATGTTAAACTGTTTGTCGCCGAGATATAAGATGATTAACACTATTGTTTGAGTGATGACAATATTGTGTTGTGGAGGAAGTACACACAAAGACTACAAGTGTTACTATGACTGAACTTTCTCATCATTTTATATCATAACATCTTATATGAACAAATAAAGTCCTCATCCGTATTCAATTAGATTCAACAGTGAAGCCTCAATGTGTGCACGTTACTTTGTTGCTTAATGTAGCTCTACGCGTGTCAAATTACAGTACATATGTGATGAGGTTTGACAAATTTTCATATAAATATCGAGATAATGAATAGACATGTACGAGTATGTATGTATTTAGTAAATTAAAGTAAGTCGTCGCCCGCTTATCTTCACGTAATTATACTGCTTAGTGGAGATTTAACATTCAGCGTTAAAGTTTTTTATGAACTTAAACAGTTTTTCTATCAAATTAGATCTCGAATGGCATTATTAAAACTTAAAACACACATTCTGCATTTAAAGTTATTTTAAAACGGTTAAGTTATAAACTATTCGAACATTCACGAAAATAAAAAAAAAGAAATTTATTTTCAGGTATAAAAAAAAATTGTTCTACTTCAATTGGGTAAAGGTTAGATGTATGTAATTTAAAATTTAAATCAGTACATTTTATTGTAGGTGTAAATCTTGTTCATGACACTTATTGAGCTCATTGTGTGCCATCCGTCGCCGGCGGCGGCGCGGCGGCGGCGCGGGGCGGGGCGCGAGTCACACTGTAATGTTGTTGCTTATTAAATAAAATCACTTACATATATATAGATTTATATAACAATATTTGCAACGGTGGCACTAATAGCACAACTCACTCGGTAATAACCACAGAGGTGACACAAACGTCCAGGAACGTTCTCTACCAAACCTATTTATTACATTTTAATGTGTCACATAGTGTGGCGGCAACTTTATATTGTAACAGTGCTTTGTCTCCGCCGCCGCCGCCGCCGCCGCCCGGACCGTTACGCGCTAGACGTAATTAGGATAAAGTCGTAACGATGGCAATCGGAAGGCACCGTTACCGTCCGTCGTCAGCTGGCCGGTCGCCGGGCTGCCGGTGAAAGTAGTTACTTTCGTGTCCCTCTCGTCGCCGCCGGCCGTTGCCGTGACAACCGTGACCTTGTAACTCGCCCAGGATCCGACCCGGCCCAGAGATTGTTGAGATATTAAGAACTAGTTGAAGCAGTGATTTCGAAATGATTTGACCATTGGTGTCAGAGCGAGACAACAACGAGATAATATCGTGACGAAGTTTAAGGTTATCGTAGGATATATTACGACCATTCAGACAGTTAATGCAAACTCTCAAAAAACTGCTTAGCTATATAATACAACCATGACTGGTGGTGACAACCACTTAATTATCACCACCATTCTGTCACTGATTAATTATAATACATTGTTATAATAAAAGCTATGATTCAATGACATGCAAGCTTTTTTAAAAATGAAATTTATTTCATATAAAATAAAAAAATATTTTTTCATTGACGAAGATTCACGATTGATTTGTAATCAATCAGGAGATGTGAGGGCGAGGTGTTAATGTAGGGGGAAGGTTGCGACTATTCATCAGGGGCAGTACAATGTCACCCCGCGCCCGAGTGCACACTGTGAATATGTGTCACGCCCGCGCCGCGCCGCTCCTAATTAATGTGGGAGTAACGAGATGCGACGCCATTCACCACCACTTTCATATATTAACTGACACTACACTCTACTTTTTTTATAATTAACACATATATTTTTTATTAAGGTCAAAGTTACATAATTAAAAATATGAAACACAAGTTTATTGCCCTTACCCGAGTTGGGTCGCAAATGTCGGGATTGCTATTTCATTTCAATGTCGGAGGTTCAATTTAACACTTCCGTTTCTTGTGATATTATTTAAACGATTTTAGTAGAGAAAATAAGAGTATATCATGACTACTAAACATTACTCTCGTGCGGACGGACGTAGTGTGTTAGGAAATCGAATCGAATTCGTGACACTTAAAATATTAAAATGCCTTTCTCTTTGAAAAAACACGATATACTATGTAGAAAGTACTTTTATCTAACTCCCGATGCCATTTTTACTGTGAAAATAATAACAATAACATGAATAAATCAGTAAACATAAACCTTACATAACATTATTTTTCCTTTACATAGAACGGATAAAGTTTTAATACAAGATAATCTCATTTTATTATTACTTATTCATCGCTTAGGTCGATTGGCCGCGTACCTATTGAAAGGCCACTCTAACCTGGTCCTTGACGACGCTTTCCCAAAACACAGGCAACCTAGATCGATAGCTCTCATCAAGTAGTCACAGCAGAGAACTAACTTCAAGGCTTTCAGCGCATATAGGTACGTCTCAGCTGATTGTACAATATAAATGACACGTATAATGACTAAGGCGATAGATTGTAAATAAGCATAACAAATTGCTTTTAAATATTTAGATGATAGCTACTCGTATAAATTCTACCCTATATAGGTAGACAGGTACCCTAGATAATAAAATGAATTCAATCATTGAATTTAAAACAAAACCTATTTTTTTGTATCGAATTTAACAATCGCTACTTTAGCTTTGGGCTTAGCATGTTTGCTCGTTCAGAAACATCATTTTAAATATTTAAAACATTTTTATATTCAATACAGTACCTCTTGACATTGATGGCTCTTCATTTTTGTGCGTGAAACAGGCTGTCTTCATAAATTCGTTCGGTACACGTAAGTTGTCATGTTGAGGAGGTTGTCGCGCTAGTGTCACGCGCGGGACCAGGAAACTGCGCGAATGACGCACCCAGGGTTTTCCTAAAAACTATACTACATTAGTATGAAGGCTGCGCAGTTTGTTGTTTTGGTATACTAATATTAAATCGGTGTCGACTAACATTTAAAAATGTTTTTAATGGCGACCTTCGCGCCGACCCGTGCGGTGTGAATTACACCTAACATATACAAATTGGACTTATATAAACATACGAACATAGTACGAGTGGACATCACCACGTTTATATAATAGTTAACGGAGTCTTGTGAATGTTGTGAGGGCAGGACCTCCCGCGCCCCCTGCTCGCGGCGTCGCACAATTGCTGTTGCATTGAACTGTATCTGCGTACAATCGCGCTTAACAGACATTTGATACAACTTGTCGTGGCCGATATTTTCAAGTGCAATAACTCAAGTATTACGTATTGCAGAGGTCTGAGAAAATGAGCTTTTCAGTTTTGATAGTTTTTTACGCAGCATTTAGTTTCCGTGTGTCATCAAGCAAACAAATGGAATATTATTTAACGCGGAAATAAGTAAATCAGATTCATGTTTTTTATTCGCATACCGGAGTTTAACATTAAAGTGTATTTTATTAGGTGTAATGTGTTGGTTCGACAGTGGACTCTGTGCCATATGCGGCCGCAGCTGCGTCCACAGTGGCGTACTCTTGTGCAACGCCGGGAAAACCGTCAGCGTATTTTAGCCACAATTTAAATTCCATGTTCGTATTACGAAGGTCGCCGGCAGTATTCGGTGGAGATTTTCGGATGGTACTTGCTGCTTTTAGCTCGTAGCTTGCTGCGTAGCCACGGAGTAGTAGCACTGTGTAACTTGGTTTCTTACCAAATTACCGCATTGCAAGGTCAAATATAATGATTATTTTTTATCAGTAGAATTAAAGTGACGCTGTTTTGACATTAATGTGTTTTCTAAGAAACAATACCGTTTTACCATTAAACACGTTATAAAAAGTTTTAATATTAAGTTCTTACAAATCACCTTTAATTAAAACATTAACATAATCTGCATCAACACAATACATAGTTCGTAAAAAGAACCGATTGGCTTCAATAATATTAGGTTATTAACGATTTCTATGTATTAATTTGATGCATTAAAATACGAAAATTATGGTATTTAACTCGAGCCAATTTTGCTTACTGTTGGCGGTATATTACCCACCTGAAGACATCGCATCAAAAGATAACCGTATTTTATATAGACGGTGATCGAATAATTTTCGTAATATGATTTTTTTTCATTGATACTGTGTGATTGTTGATGTGCTGGTGAGATGGTGATCGTCAGCGCTATGTTTTCGCGCTGTTGTTTATACGCGGCCGGGTTGCCGGGCTGGCTAATTGACATGATGACAAGTGACAACAAGCACAGTGTTTACGTTCCGACCCACTGCACCCTCCGCGCCCCCTCGCACCAGGCCCCGTCGAGCCCCCTCTGATGAATGCAAATGCAAATCAAACTGAACGGCATTGATACAAAATATCAGCCGAAATTTGCGTGACTTTAGATAATAAACCTAAGAAAATAATTCACATCAATGTAACAGAACTGTTGAACTTTGAGAAAATTCTATGAATTAAATGACTCAAAGTTTGGTAATCATCATTATTGAAAGTAATTTTTTTTAAAAGAATCAACAAAAAGTCTGATCGCTGAGGACAGGATTCGAACCTGCGCGGGTAGAACCCATTGGATTTCAAGTCCAACTCCTTAACCACTCGGACACCTCAGCTATATCTGCTGCGCCGAAATTTAGTCAGTATTGGCGCAAGGCGAGTGTAGTCAGTGTGTCGTGCGCGGCGCAGGCGAGTGGTCGTGTGAGGTGAGATCGCGCCGAGCAGCGCAGCGCATATTGAAGACGAGTCGTTGCGGTACCGTTGCTCGCCGCCGACGTACACATTGTGCCAATTTGTGTTTATGTGCAAACTCTGACAAGGAAACTAGTTGATTTTGTGATATTTTATTCTCCTGCTGGGATTTCATGTAAGTTTTGCTGTTAGAAGTATTCTTTTCTATATTTTATGTTATAAATAAATTGATTGATGGCGAGGTGATGATAATGCAAATAAAGTACAAAATTAAATTAAATTATAGCGAAATATAATTTATACATATTTTTATCTAAATAATATTATTTTTATACTTTTTTAATTCATGCGTACAATTTAACAGTAAATAATTTACAGACATATGCATTGTTATATTTTTTTAAATGTTACTAGGCAAGATTCACACATAGAGTTGGATGCTGTTGGTACATCTTATAAAATTATTAAAGCGTATTTCACTGATGTACAACGTCATTTCAGTGAGAGAATTGTTCGTATATATGAAAATAATATCCACCTGGCGGTTTTAGTTATGATCGAATTATGCGGGATAATTTAGTGATATACATTTTTTGCACAAAGTTGCACGACTTGCTGTTATTTCATAAAACGACATTATAACTTAAATAAGCTTGGAATCAAACCTGCTGCAGGGACTTGTAGTGGCCCCTAGAGGCCAGTGGCCAGCGACGGCGGCCGATGGCCAGTGTCCGGGCTAGGTCAACAGGCTAGGCGTGGACGTAACGGGACGTGCCGGCAGTCGTGGGAATATTTATTAAGGGAATTTCTCAAAGCTTTACAAATTTACAAGAAATATCAAATAATTCCTTCAGTATAAACTTGTAAATAACAGCCATGTCCTCTATTGTTTGTCCTTTAATTATTACATTCAGAGGTAAATGAGCGTTGACTTATGACTCACTATTGAGTCTGGCCGCAATGAGCCGGAGATCCCGGAGCACCGCGTTCGCCCCTGTCTGTCTGACACTCAGCTTTTGCCAATATAAAGTATCACAAAATGTCATGTGGGACAGAACTATTTCTATAAAATTATTTCGATGAAGAGCGTGTTTATTATTCGTTTATACGTAATCGATTAAAGCTGGATTACTATGAAGTTAGTTAACATAGTTTTATGTCATGACGTCACGACGTGAGGTCACGGACTCGTCGCTCGCCCGGCGTTGTGTTTCGAATAATTCTCGCGCATAATTAGACAATAAGTTCGCTGGAATCTTTCTTACGATTTGTATGATGCCACATTAAATAATTTTACTTTCTTTAACAATAGTGCAATTTTTTTTTTATCTGAAACTAACATTTAGATGACGTCATTTTAGCAATAATGTGCTCGAACAAGTTTAAGGCGTCAGTTACCAACTTAACACCTTTTGTGTCCAATATCATTGGTACCTTGTACTGTATCAAAGGCATACTAGGAATATTTATAATTGTTAAACGTTTGTATAAGCGGCGCACCGCGTTGTGATTTAATTGCAATGTCATAGGCCACATCGCGTCTCGTCTGCCGAAACACCTCCACAACTAGGTCATTGGCAACCTGGCAGCCCTGCGCCGCTCCCCACTCACTGCACTCACAGAAACATTCACAATAAAACAGTCGACATTGTTTTATTTTGTATAATGTTAGATAAATAGATGATAGATTTGGATTTTGCAATACACATTTCCCACACATACACGTTTAGTAGTTTTATTTATTTATTCTTTTCATTATACTCTACATGTTGAGGTGCATTCTATTTGTGCTGATGTCATCTCTTGTCTATTTTTAGGAATTGGCTGAAAGTATCTTCGATTTTGCAAAAGATCAGGCAGTATAAGAAATTAAATTTTGATTGCTTATTCATTGTACTCCTTAGGGCAAACGACACAACAGGTCATAGTGCCAATTCGTGTTGCACAAGGTCGTAGCAACAAGTATAATAAAGTAAAGACAAACGATGGCGGAAACAGGCGCAGCGGCGAGCGACACCGCCTTCTGCAAACAGCGCACAATGGCCGGGCTTCAACAATGCCCCTTTGTAATTACTTCAACGTATTTACTACGCCACCATCAGCGCGCACTATTTGATCAACTGTTTCTCCTCGCCGTGCGTCTCGCTAAAACATTACTGATATCTTCATTATAATGTTACGATACGAAGTAAGAATTTGGACTTGTAACATCCACAACACACACTACGTTTTCTTTCGTTTTTCTTTCGTTTCTTTGGTTCATTCGTAACAAATACTCAACTTGGAGGTAATGATTCACGGCACAACCTGTCAGTAGAGACTCATTATGCATCATTGAAGTGCAGCGAGCAAATACATTACATATGTAAAAGTTGATGGCGTCATTAGAGATGGCTCATCAGGCGGGTCTAAAAATACCAGCGGCCGTACCGGCGGCGCTGCGCAGATGAACCAAATAAAGGCTGAATCATGTCGCCGGTCGAGCCTCGCCCGCAGCGGCCGCCGCAGCCTTTTTGCTCGAGTTTTTGCTGCGGCCGACGAGGCATTCGCACGTCGCCGCCCCGAGATATTACCACCGTCTCGACCGCGATCTCATCCGAGCCTATTCTTTTAATTTCTTTTTTGTACCTCTTCTATTTTGAAGAACTATGTTGTATATTAAAACTTGTTTTTATTTTCTCTACAATCTTAGTTTATTACTCAAGTATGAATTGATATGCGAGAGTATTCCTTGCAAATTACAGGGGACCGTAATGAAGATTGACGCCCACAATTGTCGGATCCTCGGTCGATCATTAAGATGACGTTGTTTTTGAATTTATTGAACAACTATTTTTTATCTTGTTTTCTTGGTTACAAAATCGAGTGCTCGCTTTCGTGTCGTATGTCAATAAAGTTAAAGACCTCGATTTTAATATAGACCTCGTACATTATGTTTGGAATAATCCAAACATTGTTATTTGAGACTTCCTGTACCATACTAGATTAGGCTGGGTACAATATCTTGGTACATTTTAGCGTGGTGATATTAACTCCTACATGTGTCAGATCTGCTGCAAATGTTATTTCAAAACGTGACTCTCACGATAATAATTTCCATGCTATGATTAGTTTGCGGTCTGATTGGTTTTTGTATGTTGTTATTTTATCGATCGGTTATCCCTTAACAGCGTGGAGGCGCGGTCGAGCACCTCGCGCTCTGGTCATTGATCGTTGTGGATGTTAATATGGAACTCATCCTCCAGTTAGTGAGTAACGGTAAATAAATATTTAGTTCAATTCAATTCAGGTCTCTAAAAACAAAATGTCTTGAACAAAAATAAACTTAATAAAAAAATAATGAAAGTTACATGTTTTATATTAAGATATGTAAGTAATTGAAGACTTCACCAACATATTCTCCTTGCCCTGGACTCAGGCAAATGTATGACGTTTCATATTTAAGTAGAGAATAGTACCCGTATGCAAATGACTCGATGTTGTGTCGTATTGTCATACCGTATTATGGTGTCGCGTGTCTGTGCGCGCGCGCAGACGAAAGTGAACCGAAATGCTTAACGAGTGTGACGCGCAATCAGTCGCGTTGGTATTTCTGCAAAAGAAGCTATCGGAAACCAATCAGAGCTTAGATATCTTCAAAACATTGGGGACGTTGGTAAATAACGAAGTTAAAGTTTGTCCCGTCACTTCATTGTTGTTAGTTGTGAGTGACGTCACATGCATACATCGGGCTCGCAAACAGTTCACAAATCAGGGCCGAGTCAATGTTTGCAGCTGCCTTGTTAGTCAGCGCCGCGCCGCGCTGCGCCCCACCGTCAATATTTGAGACCAAATCGAGCAGAAACACGACCATCACTATTTACTTGCGCACTCTACGTCACTACTGAGCACACAATGTCTGTACTTCGCTGTGACGGCCGTGTGTTTTCCTATCAAATAAGTGACGGGAATAAGGACAGTCGAAGGTTGTTGCTGAGACAACTATGAATTGTTACATCTATTAATGAAATAACTTTGTTTCTTATTCAAAAATAAGTAAACTATGCCGCTGTGAGTCATCTGTCCAGCAGAATTCTACGAACGCTAACTGACCACATATATAGGTATATGACCGCGCATGCGCAGGGTCAGAAAACTGAAGAATTATCCTCGAAAAAATACGATACGCAAAAAACATAAACCGCAAAGCAATCAAAGTGACTAAATTGAAAAATTGCAAAAAAACGCTTTGAGGGCGACGTGCGAGCGGGCGCCGGCGCCTCCTAGCGGTGCCACTGGGTCAACGAACGCTCTCAGTTTAGGGAAATTAATGAAATGTTTGTGATTTTCGATATAAAGAAACAAAACTTTTATAACTAAAGATATTTTTATTGTCTACAAAATGTAGGTCAATTTATTTGTTTCCAATTCTTTTACAATAAAGTAAAGTTTTACGCGTTGAAAGTTTTGAAAAAATGCAGTTGTGAAAATGTTGTAAAAAGGCGAGCCCGTTAGCAGTTGATGAGGAGTTCCTGTCATTCCACCAGCGCCAGTCGCACGTACAGACTGACAGATGAAGTAGATCTAAACAAACTAAACTTCACTACTTTACAGTTTTTACCTAATCGAGTCCCCAACAAAGCTGTGTGGTAACATTATCAGACTATCCTTTTTCAAGCACAAACCCGTGCAAATATGACTTTTGATAGATGTTTTTGTTTTTATCCTTATCCTTACATAGTATAAAACAATAACGCTTTTTGTGTTTGTCCCTATATATATCTTGAATCTTTAAAACTACGCAACGGACTTTGATGCGTTTTTTTTTTCAATAGATAGAGTGATTCATAAGAAAGGTTTTCATATATAATACATTCACAATATACTAGAGCTACACTGATAATTTAGAGGTTTTTAATATGATGTCGTGAATTAACACATTTTTAGCGCTTACATTGCAAACGCTGCAGTATTTAGTATCAGCATTATACCTATTCGCACCCGTGCGAAGCCGGGGCGGGTTTATTATATACCTCGACGTATGCAGATGTATTCAAATATGTGTATGTTATGTGATTAATTGTCGTAATAATTAATAGATGATCATTTCCCGGTTCGTCTTCCATATAGAGTGAGAGTATTGACATTGAGACTGCGGTGTGCGGTGTGCGGTCTGCCGTCTGCGGCTAAATAATCAGTTAATTAATCACAAGGCAAGCCATAAAGCTAAATAAATTTCGACATGAAAGGCACAACAGTATATTACTTACTTACTTACCTTATCATTCAATCTCTCGGAAACTTATAATCAAAAACTTCCATGACGGTTTTTTTTACATAAATCTTCGTTTCCTGTGATGGTTTAAAACTCCTCAAATTAATGACGGATGAGTTGTTTCTTGGAATCGATTCGTACACGCTTTGACCATTCTTAGAATAACAAAGTAAATATATAGTTGTATTTCTTTGAACTATGATTCAGAATTGAGATTTTGTGGTGCAATGTACTTCAAAACGTCTCCGCTATAGCACACGAGTGTGCAAATAAGAATGAATTAAGGACACCGGAGACGAGAGTTCCAGTAACATTAGTGGACCTTCGCGTGTCCACTTTCACACGGAAGCGGGCGGGAGAGGGCCGGGAAGCGGGCTCGGGACGGGCGGGAGTTGCGAGATCGATCATCCAATTGAGGCTGCGATTGATAAATGACTGCCGGGCACCGGTCAGCGGCTTCAGAATTACCTGACGGCTCCCCTTTGTGCCCGCTCTCAGCGGGGATATGGGCCATCGGCCGACCATCTGCCGCCACCGCCGCCGCCGCTCGCACACCACGGAACGAGGTTACGCGCCTAACTGTCAATTACTCGATATTGGAGCAATTGTACTTTCTAAAGCATCGTTAAGACGGTGTTTGGGTGCCGGTCGTTGACCCCGAGCCGTCGCTAAAGCTTATAAGCTCGCTACAATTAATTATCATGTGCTCGGGATTTCCCCGTATCCTTGTTTATTTTATTGCATTCGGAGTACGGCCTAGTAAAATATACTTAAGTAACTAAAGGTGGTAACTTTCAGTTATTTTGTTTGTAAATGTAATGTGCTTAAAATAAAAAAAAAATGTATTGATTAGAGCCGGTACGCAGCGGCGGCGCGGGGAGGCGCTTGTCCGCGACGATGCTTCTCATTACTAGATCAATTCCAAAAGGAAAAAGTAGCCTGCAAAGCATCAAGTTGCATCAGGCACAGTGGCCAGGTTCCAGCCGCCAGGTCGACGACCTGCAGCTATGCGCTGCGCCTGCGCACTCCGACTTTGTCTTTTTGTCTCGCATCTTATGCTTTTATTGCATCGCAGTGATGATAATTGTGATGCAACGCGCGCTGAACTGAGGATTTTTAGACTTGAATTTGATTTCCCAACGAAGCAAATCTAATGATAACAATATCGGCACTCGAGGTGATATACTTACGTGTTAACCTTGTTAAGTTTGTTGTTGCGTGTTGTGTGCACCTTGTGTGCGGGTGTCGCCGGTGTCCTTCTATTGTAATGCTTTACACAATTTTTCCTTTGCGGTGTCGCCGCTATAAACAATACTTTACAATTTACCCTGTATTTTAGGAGCGATTTAACAAGTTGGTTCCAAGAAGAAGAACTAAGTTTTAGAAATACTGTATCATTGTAATATAGGGATAGTACTTATGTACCTAATTATCCTTAGATAATACTTATATGATATTGTGTGTTGTTGCAGGTGTGCGGGCACCATGGCGACGCCGAGGGCTCTGCGGCCGCTGGTCGCTGCGCTCTGCCTCGCCTCCCTCTGCAGCGCGGGTGAGTGACCACGACCATATCACTTAAAAAACACATATTTACACTTCTCGTTGATGTCATTTTCTATTATAGCTCAATAAACTGAGTTTAATATTCGCCAAGTCAAGCTTAAATCCTAGATACCATTTTGAAATAACTTAAAAATGTATTTTATCATAGTTATCGATGTTTTAGAAAACTTTGTTATATTGACGACTAATTTATTATTGTTTCATCAAATATTAAGCAACATTTCAACATAATAAACTCGTTTGAGCTTAGTATAGTTATGTAATAACATGGTCACTTATGTTTACTGAGCACAAACAACTGAGCGATGACTCGCTCGTGCGCTCGTGCACTAAAACTAAACTAAACTTTAAGCTCGCCCATGAACTTTATAAGCTCGCATAGACCGTATCTGACTCGATGTCTGGTGACTGGCACCTTGATACCGTTCTAAGCATAGAAAATAGTCACAAATTACGAGTACATTCTCAAAATTACCTGACTGAAAAGACAAGGCTGGTTTCATAGGCGAAGATCAGGTTTCCTGTAGTAGTTGTTTAGACAACCGCGCAGACGGCACTGCTTTACAAAATAATAACGTCCTTGAATGCCTCTGTTAAACCTTTTTAAACATACAGTGAGAAACCTTCAACATCCTTAAGCTCACACTAGTTTTTCTAACACCTCGTCCACCCGTGGCGTAGGGTGACATAATTCGCAGAGGAATGTGCCCTGACTCCCAGCTGCCGGTGCTGCTCGCTCTATCCTCTTTGCTCTGTGGTCACGTGATATTTGGAAATATTTGAAATCGCAACAAGATGACGCATTTGCGAGACGAGACCTTGTTCATTTGAGACATTCGACTGACATAAGAGTTATCAGGTCACAGACTAGTTGATAACAGTAGAATCAGATTCGATAAAATCTAGTAAGGCAGTTTTTTTCTCCTAGAGTATTATTTGCAATAATGTCAATTTCCTCTTTTCTGTGTTGGTGTTTTCTACAAACCCTGCGTTGTCTATTTCTGAATTCCCGCGGATTTATCGAAAGAGACACACCGTAATACCTTACACTGTGGCCTGTTACGACGATTCGAGTGAGTTCTTCGCGGAAGCGGCGAGTTTTATTTACGCGAGGTCAAGGTCCACTGGTTCTCGTTTCGGACGACTGTCTTTACAACTTTTATTTGCACCGCCGAGATCGTATCGCGCGAGATCAACAAAATATCTCTCATATTTCTAATTATGCTTGAAACTTAATGACTGCGAAGAAAAAGTGTCGTCAGAAGGATTCCAAGTGTAAACGACTAATGGCAATTTTAAATATCAGGTCGCGAGCAATGCCGGCCATTTATATTGTGCACAAATTATAACTAGTTGTATGAGATAGTCCCGTGATGAGCTCCATTTTCCGCAACTCCAAGACTAGGGCGTCTTTTGCGTGACTTTACACATATTTCTTCGTCGATATATGCAGGTTGCATCACGATGTTTTCCTTTACCCTGAGAGCGTCAAATTGTAACTATGTTTGTGTAATATTTTTCTGGAATAAGTAATGATGCAGTTATAAAATTGAAGTTTAATTTAGTGGTTAGTTTATTTGTTGCCAGCGATGAGCTGATATAAACAGATCGTTTGCGGCCGACACAATGCCTCTCTGTGTACACTCAATCCATTATAAACGGTACAATCATATATCAAAGAACTAATAAAAGTCATCACTTATATTCTTTGAATGGAATATCGTGGTCACAACAAAAACTGGATTATGTCTTAATGGCGAAGTCATATCCAGTCGACCCATTTCAATTTTAGAAAAAACGTATTTAATACAAGTTGATTAGAGTCTCAAGGAGAGAGGGCTGAAGTTGTCCAACAGCTTGACTTCAACAACAGTGGCCTTGTCAGCTGTACACTTGAATATTCACAGTTTGATCGATTTAGTTAATTTGTAACTGGGTAGGTTCTATTACGAAGACATAGAAATAAGTTAGTATTGTCAGTGCTCACGAGAAGCGGCGCAGGTGACGCCCGCGCCCGCCTCCTCGCGCACCGGACTCTTCGCCTCAGTGAGATGAGCCTTCATATATCGAACGTCGTGTGGTATGTAACTGTTAACTTATAGCTTTTTAGTGTTCGATGTTATCTTACGGATTCATAATTACACAATTTTAAAATTATAATTTAATAATGAACTAATAAGAAACAATAAAAGTGCAAGGAACTTGTATGTTCGTGTTCGTACATACTCGTACATATAAATGTAGACGTAATGTAATGTGCAGTTGTTTGCGCTTAGGTAATCAGTTACGCGTGCGCTAATTACATCGTGTAATTTGAAGCCGTTCTTATTTTACATATTGCTAAACAATATTTGTACGTAAACGATTTAATTGTAAAAAAATCTTCGATTGATGATACATCAATATCAAATTAAAAGTTTTACATTTAGACCTAAAAACGTGTGATTGTTCAAACACATTTTTTATTTAAGGCCGGACATTTACTCTGTAGATATTCTTGTAACGTAGCATTCTAAAATTAAATACATCA
>QDHC01000229.1:2826-18548 GCA_013186455.1 Papilio dardanus tibullus | reverse complement strand
AAATGTGTAACTTACTGTAGCACTAATAAGCGTTTGTTATTGTAAACAAAAGAACTCTTTCACATTTTATTTGCATACTCGAATCTTACTATTTCACTCTATTTTACTGATTCAAATCTTTAATGTAATAATGTAATTATAGTTAGAGCTCGTTAATGTAATAAAGCTTTGGCGATAAAATAACATATTTGATTTGAAGCATTAATTATGCATGGTTATAAAATTTCAATCTAGCATTGCTTTTAATTATACATAAATGTAAAATATTTCTCTACCTATTATCGTTCACATTTTCATAGAAGTCTTGGTACATGTACAAAGATAAAACATTTCCTAGGTCTACCCTTTACGACTGCACACGGAAGCTTTCAAGCGATCTCTCGGAGCGACGTTTCCTCGCTCGGAGGAGCGCTTTCCGCCGCCGGGTCACATCACGCGGCGTTCTACCTCCGCCACGTGATGCGGCGGGACGTTCTTGATGTGATAATATCGCGGTGCGACAGACATACATTACAGGATTGTTCCCCATTCAGCTGTCGATTTGATGCATCAAGTGTGCGGTGGATTACAAGGTTTTCACCGCCTCGAACACTCCGATATCATCGGCGACACGCCGCGCGCACTTAAATGGACGCTGCGTCAATATTATGTCATCTACTCTATAGACAGTTTGTGTTGGTGTGCATTGTTCCGCCGCTATTGTAGCCGTTTGTGTGATATAATCTGTCATACTTCACTTGTTTATAACTTTGCATTCACTACGAGCATTCACTCCAGTTTAACCCTGACTTTAGGGTATGATTGTTTTGTTAGAACCCTAATTGTGTTGAGATCTTTTTAAATATGTAGAACATGTTTCAACGTGCACAACTCGGTGGTTGCCGGAAACGTTGTCGTTTAACTTAGAGTCTATTCAAATTAAGTAAACATCTTGTTATTTACATGAAACCGCACGCACGCCGCTATCGCTCCGGCAACAACAACAACGTGTATCTGCTGAACGTGTCTAATCTCCAGTCGCTGCGACGCTGATGAAATGCTCATCTTACGTGATACATCATCAAAGTAGTCGAGACTGTAATGCATACTATGACTTGTTCCTATACAAATTCATAGATTGTAGACAGTTCTTCAACAAAGGTAGATTTGAGAATTAAAGAAATTATAACTTTGTATAAAGCATATTATGATTTTAATCAATTTAGTTTTTCAAACAAGTCATCTGTTTAGTTATAACACTACCGAATCCCGCTAGTATTTATAAAACACCTACAAAATACGAGTGTTATTTAATAGTGTGTTAGCAGTTTTAATTTAAAGGCTTGCGAGCTCAGTGCTCTAAAGAGAAACCTAGGATATATCAGAATCAGAATTTCTCTGGCCGCGGCGCTTGCTACAATTGCAACCGAAAACCTATTTGCGTTGTCTGCGCAGGGGAAAATCGATGGCTTCCGTAACCTGAGCCCGTATTTAATGACAGCTCGGCGCCATCGCGCAACAATAAATACATTGCCGCTTCCGCACTGGAACTGTGGCACTCGGTGAAGGTCGCCGCGACGATGCACAAGGTTATTGCCAAATCGCCGAAATCTGCTTTCCGGAACTCCGTTTATAGTGGAGAGGAAAGTTTGCAATGGGGTTGAGTTTACGAATCGAATTGTTATTGTTTTGTTCGTTTTCTGATATTTTATCAATGTTCAAGTTACTGTTCGTGCGAGCGAATGTCGCACGGAGCAGCGCACATGATGACGCAATAGAAACCTCTTGAATCATCTTCATACTGTACGGCGTAAAGGTCCAGCGACAGGTTCTTGTATGATGTGTGTGTGCGTGTGTATGTGTGATGAGTAACAGGAAAATACTAACTTTATTGAAATCAAGTCTCACTTTATCGACATATTTGATTTGTGTGATGAATTTAAATATAAAGTTTGGTAATACAAACATGTGATGTATGATGTGACCTTTACGTGAATGTGCTGAAGTGGATTATGTCCTTAGTGTCTGCCATCATTCTTATTGATTTTCCTCGTCACGTCACCGCTAAACTCGTGTTGGGCCACGAAATTAACTGCATAGTTTTACTTGAATAGTCCAAGTTTCGTGTAGTTATTGATGTAACAATGTAAACTGTTACAATTCGTCGTAAAGGCAGGAACAATAGGTCCGCTAGGCGAGCGTGCCGGCGCGTGCTCGCCGCTGCGGCCACGTGCTGCCGTGTCACGCAGCGTTACTTCGACCGTTGTCGTGGTTCTATACTAAAGAGTTAAGCTAAATTCCTTAAAATAATTATAAACATTTGTGCAGGTTAGCACTGCTGAATTTTATTACATTCTCAAATCTTTGCAATTACCTTAGCTGTAAGTGATACGTTAGCGCGGAGGATAATGACAGTGAGCTATATTCCTCGTGTCAATAGCGGGGCTGTGATGTAAGGTGAGCCCCGACGGAAGGTCTACGGCCGCCGGTGCGCTGCCGGTGGCGCCGAGGCCGGGGTCGCTGGGTCGCGCGCTCGCAGGGCTCGGGTTCGCGGTCGGCTTATCATGATATTTTATAAAATATTAACAGAGCAAACATCTACGATATTGATAAAGCGAGAAAAAAATCGAATCATAAAGTAACTATCCTTAAACTGAATCCCGAGTTCTTTCTTTTCGTGATAATAAATAGACTTGAAAGCACAATGTGTAATACAATAAAGCCATGCCTTAACTAAACGAAGCGCGTGTGACAAATGACATGTGCGTATAAACACGCAAGCAATTATTTGGAATACAATAGCGTACGAAATGACCAAACAAAGCAGCGCGGCGTTACTAAAGTGCTCGCCTCGCCTCGCCTCGCCTCGCCTCGCGTGTGATCACCGCGCTCAACACTCAGTGAGTCAAGCGCGACAGACACGAGCGACACACGGCGCTGTTCGAGCACGTGCTTATTGCACCACATTCACATTAAATTCACAAATTATACTCATTAAAATCCCTACATACTGTACCTAGTAGAAACCAGGGTAGAAATTGGCCCACACTTCAATATCAGTCCAACCGTTTTAGGCTTTAAGAAGTCCCAATACAACGGAGACGCCGGTGCGTGAAACACATATGATGGCAGCTCATGATAAAGAGTAGGTAAATGTGATGTACCTTCACATTTTTTTTTTTAAATGAACATCGGAACGGTAACTTTTTTGTATTTTACTGATATGCCGTGATTGTAATGACGACAGTAGCTTGCGTCACGGCACGCACGCCGGCGGGCGGGCGCGGGCGCAGCGCACGCGCAGCTCCGCGGAGCGGTGCGTTATGACACGCTCTTCGCTCGCCGCTCACAACTCGTAATGCACAATTTCACGCTTGCACAGTATTGTTGTTACAGACTGCATTAGTTATGTTATTGTTATAACTATTACATTACATCATCAATCACAAATGCTAAGAATGAATTGTGCCGTAGCGTAGGGCTCGTGTGGAATTACACCTTGCATAAATGCGGTACGTTTTATTTATTTAACGCACTTTGGCAATTTTGACAAACTAATTAAAATCATTTGTTAAATAATAAGCCAAGATTTATCAAAAAAAAATCAACATTCTTTATGATAACATACAATAAAATTTAAGTAAAGTTTGGCTATTGGGATTTATTTACTGAGGTTTGTTGTAACAAATATGTTAATTATATAACAATTTTGTTTTTAATGTTAATTAATTAATTAAAACTCCTCAACAAAGACTGGATTTGAATATTATGCAGTTTCAACATAAATTCTCGTGCTCTTTCCGCGTTCCTCTCGGTGCGGCCATGAGAGGCGGCGGCGGCGGCGCTCTGCGCATCTCTACGACGCACAAATAAATAAATCAGTTTAACACGTTGTACAATAAAACCATGACACAACAACCCCCTGCGTGCTACCTCCTTGTTATATTTCCATTATGATAATGTCCGGGAGGCTTTACGGGCAATAAACGAGCTTTTGGGCGACGCATTCCGCACAAACAAACAGCGCATAAATATTAAATATGTTTATTGTATGTTTGATTTCATTTCTTATTTGATAAACATACAAATAACAAAGTTAGGTTAAATAAGCAAATGAAACCTAAAAATATTTTTTTATTTTGTCTTAAAATAATATCGGTCTCTACTGCTCAGTGTATAGTGTTGCGTGTATACAGTTTTCCATACTACGAGACTCAATGAATACCAGCGCGGGGTACATAAATCAAAGTCTGTGGTGAGGGCGGAGGGAGGCGGCCCCCACGGCCCTCATTATTTACGCGCGTTTCATCCCGGGAAGAGGGTGTAGGTTAAGGATCATCATTCAACATATTTCGGTGAAAATGAAATGGATTCAAACGATGTTCTTCAATTTAATGGTTAAAGAGATGTAGAACAACGACCTTCACTCACGTGATGACCAGATCAGACGTATATTTTCTGAAATAAAATTCATTTACAATCATGGCTCTTCGAGGCTTGCCTAACGAAAAGTGTTTATGGTTATGTTAAATTTAATTATTTGCAAGCGATTTTTTGTCGGCAATTTTAACCTGCTCTCCCCTGTTGATTTTATACAAGGTTTGTACTACAGAAATGTGTAGATTATTGTACTTAAATTATTGTTTTAATGGTAAATGTGACATAACAATGGTAGAGAAGCATTTATGCTTATATTGCAAAAAAAAAAGTTGTGCGCAAAGCAGGCATCTTCAGAGAGCAAGCTTTTATACTCGTAAAACGTTTTATATGCGGTAAGAACTTGAGCAATACATTCCACTTAACGATACATTATGCCAAATGCTGCACCACTCGCACACGAGCGAGAGTAACTGAGTGGGAGTTGAGAGGGTCGTGTCTCCACCGCAGGTTGCTTTTTGTGTAAGGGGTAGGAGGGGGGGGGTCAGGATAGAGGGCAATTAGCCGCTGGATTGTACCGAAAGGTTTCTTTGTTCGACGAAGCTTTCGGCCTCTCAAAGACTCGTCAAATTAGCCGGCGGATAGGGTTTTCTTTCAGGCCTCTCCAGTTATAAAGACTGAGTTTTTTTGAAAGATAAAAAGTAATGGCTTCATCTTACTTGAAAGGAATTATTTATTGAGGTATCATTAAGTATTTTTGTCTGCGCCAGTCTCCACCTCTAATGATATGAAAGGACTTAGATAATGGAAGTTAAAGAAAGTGTAAAGCCGTGAAAAAATTCCGTTATCAAACTTCAAATAAGTAATCTTCATTGATTGTACTTTATTATTATTCCAGGACCCGTGGGCCCCCTCCCTCTCCTGAACGTGACCAGCGTAGACCTCGGCCTCAAGGAAGGTAAGAATTTTACCCAATTATAGTAGTGTTTGAGAGAATCTTTTACTCTTTAAAGCGAGAGCTGTTATACAATCCTAGTTAACATGTTCTGTCCCATTTACTTCTGCAAGTGTATTGATAAAGGGCAGCAATGAAAGCGTCGTATGTGTTGTGTTGCAGGCGGGTGCGCGGTGGGCGATGTGGTGTACATGCCGGGCGAGGAGTTCGGCGGCGCGAGCGCGTGCGAGCGGTGCCGGTGCGCGGCCGGCGGCGTGCAGTGCGTGCGCGAGGAGTGCACGCCGCGGCCGGGCTGCAAGGCGCTGCACCGGCCCGACCTCTGCTGCCCCACGTACCAGTGCGAGTGCGAGCAGGAGGGCCGCGTGTACGGCAACGGCGAGAAGCTGGTGGACCCGCAGGACCCGTGCCGCGTGTGCTACTGCCAGGGCGGCGAGGTGGTGTGCCGGCGCATAGCGTGCTTCCTGCGTGATGACTGCTCGCCGCGCCGCGTGCCCGGCCGCTGCTGCCCTGAGTACGACAATTGTCCACTCAGAGGTCAGTTTGAATTTATATTTTCTTCAAACTATAAATTATTAAATAATTTGCTTTCTTGTTTTTTTTTAAATACTTTTATTTATTTTGAGCTTTTTATTTCATAAATGTGGAACCCCGTTGGCATTATTGGTTGGTTTAATAATGATATTTTGATCTTTCAGGAGTTACTACGATTCCCGGGATGGCGCCATTACCACCAAGCGTGTCCGCTCAAGAGGACGTGGTGGCCAACGCAGACCTATCGGCTATCGAGGAGCCAATTAAACCGCCCAAAAATGAAATAACAATAAAAGAAATCACGCCGGTCTCCGAGATCCCTGTAATCACTGAAGTGAAGATAAAGGAGATCCCGCCCTCGCCCGCCGTCGACGGCGCCGAGTATGCCTCGTCCAAGTCACCGCTTATACCGCGTGAAGCCACGTCCGAGAAATCTGACATAGATAAAATTGAAAGTAACCTTGAATCCCAGGAAATAAGTGATGAAACTGCCATATCCTCCAACTCTTCCGCGCCCCCGGAAGCGTCCAAATCCGACGACAGGGACAGCGTCACGCAAGCTGCAAACGACGCCGCTCCCTCTAAGATCAGTCTCTCCACACAGGACTCGATAAACAACAACATCTACACGTCCATCCTGCCCCTCGCCGTCGCTACTGCGGGCTCGCCATTTACATCTAATGTAGCCTCCGTGCCGCCCAGCAAACCCTCTATGGTCGACGAAGAAGATACTTCCTTATTCGATCACAATCCTGCTTTTCCCCCGATACCTGACGATCTGTCCGTGGCGGGGAATCACGAGGAGGAAATATTCACGGAACAAAATATGGATACTGAGCGCGTGTCCGCGGCTCATGATGTGGTGAAAGTCGCGAGCACCCCGGCCGCTGCGGAGGTGAAGGAAGCCGCTACCTCTACGTCGACCTATACATCCGAAGCGACTTCGGCTTCGTGGGCAAATCCTCGGGAAATTTCTTCAGACGAGGCTATCACTGAATCGGATGAAGGTGTCACTATTGTTACCTCGAAATCTAGGGAGAGTTCTATGCTTAATTTGAGATCTGTTTTACCCACGGAGATATTAAACGTGCCATCCCACACGGCACTGTCAGTCGAGATGGGCGACGGCACCGCGGCCCCGAGCACCGAGCCGCCGGTCAGTGAAGCGATTAACTCATATCCTGTCGACGGCATATCTACGAGTACAGATGATCCCGATTCCCTGGAACTCGAAGGCAACTCGACGGAATCCTCGGCGCGGACGACTGAAGGTCACATTTCTCGAGAGCAAACCACTAGTTCCATTTCAAAGTCAAACATAGGCACGGAGGTGACGTTACAGACGGAACTTAGCTCTCTGCCTATCGAAACGAGCGACCAAAATCCTCACGACTTGTCCGAAAACATAACAAAAGATCGAGCAGCGATGTCCACGGTCGATCCTCTGATGCCGGACGATAGCAATACTAAACCTGTGCCAACTAATTCTAGAGGAATCACGCTTTCTAAAATGGTTCCAGCGCACGTGGAAAGTCAATATTTTGAAAGTTTTGAAACGACCGAAATCGGTTCTTTAGCATTCGGTTCACAGGAGAGCGCTACGGCAGCCGTAGAATCCGTTCAAACCTCATCTGACTCCGAAAAAAGCTCCGCTCTGATTGAGAATCAGAGCGGCAGGAATAACAACGTGCTGACCGACCTGATCAAGATCGTCGGTGATGTGGCCGCCATCGGGGACCACACCGAGGCCCCCGATGCCGAACAGCAAACTGCGAGTCCCTCGACCATTTCCGACTCCGAAGAATTGATACCCGTCAATGCCGGTTACAAAAGTAAAAATAAAAATTGGAACCTCAATTCCATAACCGAGGTGCCGTTCAAATCCAAAGGAGGTGGCAAGCCCAAGGTCGTCGAGATCGAAGACGAGGACGACGCGGACACGATAACCGACTCGCCGCCGCCCAATGACAAGGTAGAGCCGACCACGCGCCGGCCCATCATAGACAACGTGTCCGATGATAAACCCGACAACAAAACGGCGAAAAAAGATATAGAGATTATTACTCAGTCGTACGTGCCCACGATCAACAGGCGACCTACTAAGGTGGTCATGAAAAAAAGTAACGAGCGAGCGGTCGCCGAGGACACGGCCGCCGGCGACGCGACCACTGATAGCGGGGGCGACTCCTCGGATGCCGCAAGCGATACAAATGTAAACTCCGGCATGACAGAGGGCAGCTCTGCGGGACCGGCGGACGGCACGCCGGCTAGCACGCTGGGTGCGGCGGATGGCACACCGGCTAGCACATCGGGCGCGGCGGACGGCACACCGGTCACCACGCCGGGCGTGTCTGATGGCACGTCGGCCAGCACGCCGGGCCCGGCGGACGGCCCGGTGCAGACGACAGATGCGTTCGGTCCCGCACAGTGAGGGCGGCGCGCCGCCATCGACGGAACCTCAGCTCATTAGCATTTTATAGTGAATAAGTTTCTTTCATGAAACTGTAAGTTAACGTAGAGACTATTAGATATAAAAAGTATAAATCAACTCGTCGGATTTGAAGGTCGTGTCAATTCGACTTCGAGCCGAGAAAAGACTCGCGGTCCGATGTTCTAGCTGGACAAATTATTTATAGTAATCTAGATGTAATACGAGAGACGCGAGGCCGCGTCCTGTGGCACCGAGGCGCAAGTTGTCTCGTTAGATTAGTTATTTATTTTAGTGAGAAACGTGAGTAAAAAGATTGATAAGTAAGCAAGCAAGCTAGTCACAGAGAGCCGTCGCGTCGCCGCCGGTCGGCGCGCAGTCGCACCGCACACTCGCAGCTCCTGTGGGACTCCGCGAGAACAAAGCTCGGGCACACCGGTGGTACCCGTTCTGACACAAATGCAACAAAATTTGGTACAAAACGAATTTGATATAATCAATTATGAATATGATAGATGTACACGTAGATTGTTTTAGAATGAATGTTATCGCACATAGTGTCCATTTTCGCACAAAGTGAGTAGAGGTGGCGCCGCTGAGTGCGGGGCTCGCGCGCACCTCCTCGCGTATCATTCGTTTGCACGTGTCGTGGTGTTCTGTGTTAGTAGGCAGCAGCGCAGCAGCGGCAGCAGCCAGCCTCCTCTGCCAGCGTTACGCTCCGAGTGAGATTCCTCAAAGTGCTCCTTCTTGCTCCGGAAGACCGTTTGATTCTTTTCCCGGGCAATAAGCGCAACTGCTCATTCTATTATTTAATACTTATTGTTTTTTTTACAAATAAAAGACATTAGACTGAATTGGTCGTTTTATTTTATAATAATTTAGTTCGTGCTACGTGTGTATTACCATCATAGGCCGAACACCCGCAAAAGTTACTCGGGAACACCTTCAAACATGCTGCTACTTTACCATTTTTTTTAAATTTAAAATATTTGACTAAGTATTTCAATAGGTAACAAATTGAGGTACTGTGACACTGACGATATGTGTGGATTGAGAAACGTGCCGTGTGACCTCTGGCGAGTGCTCGTCGCAGTTCCGAGTGACACGTGTCGAAACATCGCCGCAGCCTCGTGCTTCATTCGCAAACAATTATTACAAGTCAAATTTAAGTATATATGAAACTTTTGACATTTCACCAGCTACACTATGTCTGTTTGAACACGTCCAAGGACTATATTAAGATTAACATCGATAGTAGATCCTTTTATAACATTCTAGAAGTAGGAACAAGGACCACTGCTTAGATCATTCCCGCTGTCTTATGTATCACGTGACCTTTCTATTTTGTGAACTACATATTTCTTTTTGGTCCCTGTTATATTTAAAAATCAAATACTGTTTATTTTATATTTTAAGGTAATAAGTATGATGTGAAACATTAAGATAGGCCGCACGCCGCCGGGCCTCGCGCTTACTTACGAGTATCTTATAAGGAAACTGGTTCAAATCCGCGCATCGCCGGCGAAACTTGACTTTACTTTTGTCCGCACTACATGTAACTTTACGCAACTACAATATTATGATGTGCTCGCTTTTCAACTACTCTCAACGCTATTTAAATTACCTGGTTACCAACGATTCTTTCATATTATGTACTTAATTCTGATATTCTCAAACGATAACTACAGTACCTACTAAATGTTTCTTAAACCTGTATAAAACATAAATTGTTGTCTTTTTATATGTAAGTAAGATCGACAGGAATCCGCGTGGACCCTTCTAATTTAATCGGTGAATTGGCCTAATGCGGACAGCGGTCACTGAGACCGCACGATGTGACCCCGCACCGCACCGCACCGCACCGCACCGCGCGCTGTATTTGAGACCACTCGCTTCCATTGTTCCTAGTTTTGTGTTATGATTTTTAACAGTTTGTTTAATCTTGTGGCTATAACCATAACTTATAAACATGTATACGATCTAGTAAGCTAGATCAATAAAAAAAACAAATAAAAAAAGTTTCCGGACGTCCTCGTACGCATTTGGATATCTGGTTTTATAAAATGTGCAAACATATTATCATGTATTTCGGCGACTACTAAATTATTTAATACATAACATGTATTTTGGTTTACGTAATAATATTATCTTAACTCAGATTTAACCTGTGTGGTTCACCGGTCGAGATGACGAGACGTTACCGAGAGATGTAACAATTTATAACTTTGAGGGATACAGCTACAGTGCGCCTTTCTAATTAAGATGTCGTCATTTAGGCAAAGTTCAGGCCTTTCTACCGCGTGAACATTGTGAGCCGGAGCGGAGCACGCTTACCACTTGCAAGACGTTTCCGCGTACACCACAGCGTTTGACTTGTATGAGCCCAGTAGTGATGTGCTCAGCCCTACATAGATTGGAGGCTGGATGCATATCGACATCGATGTTCTCAGCTCTTGTCTTAAATTGTATTGTCATATAAAGAACGGTAACGAATATTACATTAATGTAAGCTGCGTTATACAAGGTCTTAAATTATCCTTACATAGGGAAGTCTTCTAACTGTACAAAAAGACTCCCTGTCCCTTCTTTAGCTTCCTTCACAATGTTTATAATATGTTAGAAGTAATTCCAGCTGCTTAGTTTCCTGTCGTTTGTCGTGAGAGAACTGTGAAGCTCAGTGCAATTTCGTAATGCGTTGATGTCGTAACTACGATACTATCGAGTTTTGTGTAACAGCCCTAACGTCTAAACGATGCTCGAAATTCACTTTCATTTCTACATGACTGCAGCGCACCGTACACCTCGTGCTCGTACATATGTTAATGTGACTGAGGCGAGGCGGTGCGCGCTCGGGGGATTATTACTTTCATTATGCTACAGTTATTAAGATTTGAGTTACAAGTGGAAACAGATTGCGTGAGCACAGGACCGGCCAGTCGCCCACCAGTGCATGCTACTTGTCCATCGCCAGAATGCTGTATTAGGTCATGAGCACCTCAAACGAAGCAAATGAGCGATCCTTAGTTTGACATGCCTTTTAATTTTTCATATTCAGAATAAGTATATATCTATCAATATTTAATCAAATTCGTATAAGCTGGCGACAAATCAGTCCCACAAAAAACATTTGGTCAACGACGCACACACGGACAGATACCGGTCATATCTGCATATACATTGGTTTACATTAAGAATTAAATTACGTGATTTTTGAGTATAAAACATACCTATTTAAATAATGTTATGAGCTAGATTATTTATTCATTAAGCTTCATGTATGAGATCAGAAATAAACATCGTTTTTTCTATGTAAGTTCGCTGATCAAATTATAAGGCTCGACAGTTCAATCAGCTCGGCAGGAGAGGATGTAAAATTAATGTGTTTTTTATACTGATAATTAAACAAATTATACGATACACTAAGTTATATCAATATAGTTGTGGCACTGTCAAGCGCTGAAGGAATAAGAAGCGCCACAGTGCCTCACGCCGCGCCGCCAATGTCCGCCGCGCTGCTGCTCTCCTGACCTGTCACCTTGCAGCACAACCAGGTGTCGCCACCACTCTCTACTCACAATGGCGCACATTTCTTTCATTTGTATACACAGTATACAGCCTGTCTCTCGGCCACTTAGCGCCTCCTCGCAGATTTCATGGCAGCAAGGTCACGATAGCAAGTTGTATATTTATTTTGCATATTACTGAAGAGTATACGCATACCTATTGTGCGCGCAATGATCATTTCGCAATATTCTCTTGTAAATCATCGAAGGCAGGTAAACGTGGGCTGCAGTTTGGACACGATGCGGTCAGATGTAGAAATGCAATGCGATTTTGGCGCGACTTACCTTTGTGTACTGTACTGCATTCGTTTAGTCCTTTTCAATGTCGGGCCGCTAAACGCGCTGCTCAGTATTGAAATGCGATTAGCCGCAAACTATAGCGGTCGCAGTGCATAACCCTGTGATACTTTGTAAGAGCTTCTTTGTGAGATGCTCTTTCGCAATTTCAACTAAGTTAGTTTTTACAAGTTGTTTATAAGTTATTGTCTGAATCAAAAGTACGTTACATCCGCGAATGAGATGAGCAGCTTTCGTAGCCCCGATCGATGGTGAGGACGGTTGCGCAGGCGCAGGCGGCGGCGCGGGCGCGGTGAAAGTGTCGCGGGGGGAGGGTGCCCGCGGGGCGGGGAGGGAGCGGCGAGGGGCGGCTATATGAGCGGGCGGGCGCCGCGCGCGCCGCACTCCGCAGCTTGCAGGTGAGCTCCCACACAGCCTTCGCCTTCCGCACGAGCCTCGTTGCTCGAACTTCGATATTCAATAAGAAAGTGTCAATTCGTGTCCACGTTAGGAGGAAGGCTCTAATTTAATCGTTCAAAGTGAAAAATTCTGTGTCAATAGTAAAAGTGGTACCGGACCTCTGAGACCCGAGGGTCGACTTTCGCGCGCGGCCGCCGCCAGCGCGCCGCCTGCGCCTGCGCCGGCTTTATGTAACTTGTTTATTGAATTAGTGAAGTCGAGAATCTTCTTTCTACAACTAATAGAATTGATTCGATTTATTACTTACTACATTTATCGATTTTTTCAACGAACGACGGCACAGCAGGAAACGCGGCGAGGCGCAGCATTACCTATTGCACTTATTGTTGAGACAGTTAAATATAATGATATATTATATGTATATTGTATGTTCCAGAAGCGCATAATTGAATCAATCAAAGTGATAATGAGGTTCGCCGTGTGGTCGCTGGTGGTGTTGGTGGGGCTGGTGTCGGCGGCGAGGGCCGCGCCGCAGCGGGAGGGCTCCGCCTTCACCAAGGAGGCCATCAAGCAGGCCCAGAACACCTTCCTCATACCCAAAGATGCCCAAATACAGAAGGTAAGAAAGTTTGAATTAAAAACTAACACCCCCTTGAAGAAAAAAAATCTTTTACTTTTTAATTGATTACGATATTGCAATGTTACGAACAGGTGGAAGAAGGTATCGAGCTGGCGGCTTACGAGTCGATCCCCGGCAACCAGAAGATTGACCTGCGGCTGATTCTGGGCGACCAGGTGCCCGAGGAGGTCATCAACAACCTGCAGAGCCAGGTGGACCAGGTCGGCCGCCACTAGCACTACAATATTCACACTACGTGGACACCAGTACGCTTCGAACACCATATCCAACGACGCTCGCAAAGGAGCCTCTTTGCTCTCTGCAAAAAGAAGAAGCAGAAGCTCACATACCTTACCGTAGCAGTATTCCAGAATGATCTAGAAGTTGGATGGCGACTGGTGGGCAGGGGAGGCGCTGCGTGCGGCGCTGCGTGCGGCGCGCCTCTGCACATGTTGACTAATGTTTAATTTATTGGTGACGCAAGTACAAGACAGTGATTGTGATAAATACCATCTCTTTTGTATGTTTGTAAATAAAAAATATTGTTAGTAATAAAGTGACGAGCTTTGTCCAAAACATGTCTTTTCCTTTCTTTTAAATGTAGAGTTTTATTGATTGTACAAAATAATATTTTAAATCTGATTTAAAATATTTCTGCACAAACCAACCGGTATCTAACCAGATAGTCTAATTAATTACAAAAAAATGCAGACGAAATGTGAATACGATAAATGCGGTCACTGACTCGAAACTCTGAATGTAGGCTCGATGAATATTGATGGACGAAATCGCCTTGAAACGTACCAAAGTTGGCACAAAAATCTGACCAAATACACAAGTCCCAAACGTATGCTAATTAATAGATATAATAAAACGAGTTTATTTGTGCGCGTGTGTGCTGTTATATTGATTGACGGTGGACCCCGCGTCTCCCGCCCCGCAGCCCTGGGGTCAAGCATCGATGGGAAGCAGATTACTACTTGGCCTTAGAATTATATTTAAAACTGTGATAAAAGTATATTAATTCAGTAATTAATATCATATCAGTATATGATGGTGTGTGCATTTAGTGCCTCCTAGGAAGTTTTTCTAGCAGGCTAAAATTGTTTAGTCTTTTAGACTTTTTGTTATTTTTATCAATCTGTTATTTAATGTTTGGTTCATCACCAGCTCACTATACGTCCCCACCGAGGGGCACGGAGCCTACCCCCTAAGGGGTGCCTAGGCCATAGTCAACCACGCTGGCCAAGTGCGGGTTGGTCGACTTCACACATATCTTTGAATTTCTTCGCCGATATGTGCAGGTTGCATCACGATGTTTTCCTTCACCGTAAGAGCGTCGGGTAAATATGTACATATGAAATTCGAAAAGCGAAAAACACATTGGTACATGGCGGGATTCGAACTCGGGACCTGCAGTTCACAAGTCACGAGCTAGACCACTGAGCCACCGACGCTCTAATTTAATGTTTGGTTATTATTTTTTTATTGTTTACTTAAGTAATGCAGTTTGAACGCGCCCCTAATCTTTAAAAAAAATATAATTTCTTTAACTTGTTAGTCATCTTAAGATTATGAAAAATTGCAGTGAAGATTTTAAAGGACAGTGTTTAAAAATAAGCTTTAAAAAGAGGAAACAGAGTCGTTAGTTGCGCAACTTGGTTTCTTTACAAAACAATGTAACTAGAACGCAATGCGGCCGCGGAGAGCGTCTGCAGCTCTGCTGATGATGGTGCACTTCATATACGTTATGCAAGTTTTAGTTATTGTTGTTCAACATTAATGGCGTCGTTACCGTCACCTCATAAGCTACAACAAAAAGAGTGAGATCCAGCAGGGAATTAGATTGTTTAGGATGATTTAAGTAGTTGAAGATACGCCTTACGAGTGTCATCCGATATGTAGGAAGCGGCGAGGTTGTGCGGCGAGCGTTGCTACACCGTCGCCCGCGCCGCTGCGGTTGACTTAATTGCTCCTCCTCGAAAACTGTGTAGAAACGCATTACAATATTCAAATTATGACATAACTAATGATGCCAATTCGTGTCACAGATGGACACGAGTCGTTGCGACGGTGCATGACTTAAACAGCCCGCTGATTATTTTATCGTCGGCCTTCACCTGTGCCTCTGTAGACGATCCTTCTATACAGCGCCAGACTACAATGGGAGCTCGGTTACACAATCGCATCGTTGAATTGTTTCAGTCAGGGTTAATGTTACCGAGTAATCGGTGCTCCATAGCTCTATCTACGTTATAAATACAAAGAAATAGTCAAAATAAAGAAGTTAAATAGACAAATTTAAGTACTGATAGTATTCGTTATCTAGTGAATAGTAAATTCTCGTGTGCCGCTGAACCTGCGGGAAGGGTCGGCAGCAACGCACGCAGCGGCGCACCGTACGCAGGGCCGCGCCGCCCCTGTGTGCGAAGTGTGCGGCGCACACAGGCGCCAAGACACTTGGGGCGCCGCGCCGCCGGTGCCACCTAAATTATTTTTGTTACCTATATGATTGTTTTTTGTAGTGGAGTATCATCAAGTAAGTAGGTACAATAGGCGCAACATAGGCCTTGT
>QDHC01000180.1:65812-88050 GCA_013186455.1 Papilio dardanus tibullus | reverse complement strand
CAGATAAACGAAAACAGAGAACGAGACTATAGTGATCTATGTCTGCTCAATAATTCTGTATATATTGTATAATTCGAAACTGAGCGAATTCAATAAACAGGAACGTCGTTGAAATCTTTTGTTTAAGCAAGTTTAATATACCTGCCAAAATAAAGTTAGGTCAAGATATGTCTGACTACGAGTAATATAGTGTTGCATTATCTGTGCTATGACGAATTCATGAGATATAAAATAATACACATTTTGTATAAATAGTTTCCTTATCTCGTTGTATGCTTTTCGATCTTGACAGAGGCGGCTGAAGGCGCTGGCATTGTAGGCGGTCGCCCACGGCCTTGTTTTTCGAGGGGCCCATTAAAAATAAATAAGTTTAAAAGGACTATTTAAACTTGATTTTATGGATTAAAATTTAGGAAAGAAATACCTTTAAATTGAAATTTTTAATGCATTATTGGTGATAAACTGACCTTAAATGCTGTGGCGCTTACTGATACAAACCTACATTAAGGACATTTTCGTGTCGGTTAAGCGGTTTCTAAGATTGACGGTTAAAGAGGTTCTAATATGGGAGGTTCTAAATCGGATTTACCATTAGGCTGAGAAGGCTGAAGCCTAGGCGGCACACTTTGAGGGGTGGCAAATTTGCCCCATTTTTTTTTGTCTTACTAAAATATGAAATAAATAATGAAGTACATAAATTTTACTGGAGTTGCTTTTAAAGGAAAGTTTAGTTTATCTAATACGAAATATATGGATGAGCATTTGCTCAGCTCAGAAATAAAATTTCATTTAAAGTTAATTTATATTATTTATAAAAATTTTTTTTCACCCTCATTTCTTCGTGTAGCGTATCGAAATGGAGAGTTCAGAAGGGGGGTAAAATTTGAATAGCCTACTGGGGCAAATCCGTCACTGGAGACTTGAGAAGCTCGTTATAATTAACTCGCCCACAACAAAAGCTCTCGATCCGCCTCTGGATACGATAACCAGTTTTATATAAGGAACGAAAACAAAAGCATCAGTCTGTTGCGGCTGCGCATCTTCGCAAGAACTATTTATAAATCGAATACCGGTCACAAAAATGCAAATAAAATTGATAGCTCTTATTTTACTAGCGCTAACGAGCCAGTGTCAAGGACAATTTGGAAGTATAGGTGATTTTTTATCGAACACATTTAATAAAGTGAAAGAAGTAGCCGGCGGGATTATTGGAGGAATATCCGATACACTTGATCTTAACCTACATGGTGATAAGATTCAGTCGACTGAAGGAACATCGGCGCCAGTGATGACATCTCCAGTACCAACTTCAAGTGTTACTGAACTGGATGGAAACAAAGATGTCAAAACGGAAAAGCCAGTTGAGACCAGACCGACGTTTGTTCCACTCGTTACTTCGACTACAGAAGAATATTTTCCCATAGATGTAAGATTTAAAAGTTAATGTTAAAAAGAGTTTAGACTGAACTCTTACTAATTAAGACTTGTGCTTAAAATCTTTAGCTTATGTCAAATTACGCCTGATCATAGGCTTTCTCAGATTAATTTTGCGTATTTATAATTAGTTATTCCAAGATTTACTTTATTAGTGTATAATTGTGAAACTTGATAATAAAATTGATTACTGACTTCTCTGTTTTAATTAAAGAGTGTGAAAGGGATAGTGATTGTGGAGATTCGTAGAAACAAGACAAAGGAGATAATAAGATCAATAAACTATACGAGGAAATGTCAAAGCAATTTGTGATTTATTGAAATATAAACTTTTGAGGATTTTAATTACCATGAACTGCATTGTAAATTCGAGATGTAGTTTAAAAATATATAAATATATTTTGTAACATTTGAATTTCAAGTTTTTTCTATCGAAATAATAATTAGCAAATAATAATTATGAAGTGATATGAAATTTAATAACTTTAATTAATATCAACTTATGACTTTCGGCCGCAGCAACGTTGTTACGATCCTAGAAACTGGTTCTACTTATAAAACTAAACACTTGCAGATTCAAAATCCAATTATAATAAATATGCTAAAACAATAAGACACAAGCTACATATCAGAACTGGTAGAGGTTCCAGAATTAAAGAGGTGTAACTGGCTGTAAAGAAAACATATAATAAAATCAAATATTTAAACGAGACACATAACCCTGTAAATAAACAGAAATTACTGGACTTTCACTATAGGAATACGTTTTTTAAACCTACGGCTTCATTAGACCGAGTTCGCGCAAAAAATTGAGATTTTGCTTCGGCGTAAGCGCGATTTTCTGCGTGACATCGATCGGATCAAGCCTTAGGGTAAGGAAACCAGTGTTGTATAAAAAGAACGTTGTATCTGGATCGGTTTTAGGTTGTAAAACGATCGCGGTTCGATCGCTACTTCGCAAGTTACAATTATTTGATTAAAAAATATATTTCATAGAAAAATGAGGAAAGAAATAACACTTTTATTTGTGTTGTTAGCGGTGTACCATTGTGACGCGGCAATTGGTGATTTATTTGCAATACCCGGGAAAATTATAACCGCTTTCACGGATGTTTTTACTGGTCGCCAGGAGGATACGAGAGCCGTGGAACCGCAGAAGAGCGCTAATCAGAAGATAGCCGACCAACAAGGGAATAATAATTACAATCAGAATTTAAACCTAAATAACAACACGGGAAATGTGGACCTTCAGAGCACCGGCGCCGCCAACAGACAGAACTACGGCACTTACACAGATAGGGGATAAATAACATGTATGTTTTATTATGCTTTACTATGGCAGATTGTATTACGAAAATCTATTTAAAACCTTTTTTTTTTCTTTTAATTCAATTTGTATTTGTATAAATTCATCACAATATGTGATCAGTTAATTGGTGATTAAAATATTTATTAACAGTTTTGTAGTTTTAATTCCCTAAATACTGATATGAAATGTTTCCAGTTAAGTGTGAAGCTACATTCTGGAAACTGGTTCTACTTTTAATACTAAACACAGGAAGATTCAAAATCCAATTATAATATTGACGTACCGTTGTATTTTTTTTTTGCAAACGCCTTACATTTTGAGTACTGCAATTCACTGTAATGTGAATTAAAACATTTAGGTTTTTTACATAATAGCAAAGCAAACACCGTTACAAAGGTTAGTTCACCGAACTTTCTTATCAAAATTTCATATGACGAAAATAATATTATATTCATAATTAGATAGATATTACAATTAATAGTTTGTAGCTACTGGTAAGACACAAGTCATATATCAGAGCTGGTAGAGAGAGATTCCATACTTAGAGATGTGTAACTGGCTGTAAAGAAAACATCTAATAAAATAAAACATTTAAACGAGACACATAACTCTGTAAATAAACAGGAATTACTAGAGTTTCAATATTCGATTATGTTTTTTTAATGAAACCAGTTTTGTATAAAAAGATCGTCGTATCTGGACTTGTGTTAGGTTGTAAAACGTTCGCGGCTCGATCGCTACTTCGCACGTTACATTTATTTCATTAAAAAAACAATATTTATTAGAAAAATGAGGAGAGAAATAACAGTTTTATTCGTGTTGTTAGCGGTGTACCATTGTGAGGCGGCAATTGGTGATTTGTTTTCAATACCCGGGAAAATTATTACCGCTTTCACGGATGTTTTTACTGGTGGCCAGGAGGACACAAGAGCCATGGAACCGCAAAAGAACGCTAATCAGAAGATAGCCGACACACAAGGGGACAATAATTACAATCAGAATTTGAATCTAAATGACAATACGGGAGACGTGAACCTTCAGAGCACCGGCACCGCCAACAAACAAAACTACGGCAACTATACAGACAGGGGATAATGGATGTTGTCTTGTCCATTTCTATGGCAGAATGTTATACGAATTCATATGTTAGCAAATATGTTTAAAACCTCCTTATTACTTTTAATTCATTGTATCCCTATATAAATTCAATATAATATGTGATCAATCAATTGGTGATTAAAATATTTATTAACAGTGTTGGAGTTTTTTTCCCTAAATACTAAAAAGCATATGTTTAATATTATGTATAAATAAAAAGAACGTAGATTATTTTTGGTAATATAGCACGGAACATAACTACTTTAATGTAACTAAATAACCTAAACAGCCTTGAACTTTCAGACATGAATAATTTATTATTATGATAAAATGATTTTTTTTTTGCGTATTAAATAAAAACTCGCTTCTGCAGGCGACAATATTTAAATATTTTTTAAATTATTATACAGCGGATATTTTAAATTATAATGTGTTAAGCAATTATGTTATTTATTAAAATGCATACATAAATATATAAAAAGGCGTAAACGAAAAACTTTTATTGTATTTTTGTTTTGCATAGCTTCGGACCACGAAACACATTTTACACATTCATTATTAAATTATTTTAACTTTTTTAATTATTAATGAATCACGGTATAATAATATAATGATATAAGCAACTAGTAACAAAAACATTTTGCTATTATTATGAAATATTCATATTTGTTATATTTAAAATAATACACAATTCACTAACCGCCAATACTTTGACTAAAATTACCGTAATTGTTATTTGTAGCTCGACCGAAACTGTTATAATTGAAGTCTCCCAAGTTGTCCTTTAAGTTTATATTTTGATTAAAATTTCCATCGCCCTGTTTTTCTGCAATTTTCTGTACAACTTCTTGGTCGCCGCTCGGTTGAGATTTGTTCAATGTTGCGATCATTATGCTGTCTTTTAGCGCTGGATTTGCATCAGTTGCATTCACGACTCTTTGCTTAAAAGATATCTGAGCGCCGGATTGCGATGTCTTCCCGCCATCTTCCTTTGAGCCGAAAATGTTTTTCACCGAAAACTCTGTCAGTACGTAGTCAGCCGCTTGTTTTATTTTGCCAGGAATCGAGGTGAGAATTGAAAAGTCCCCGCGACACGAGTGAAGTGTAGATAGAAGTGTCACAAGCAATATCGGGCGAAACATCGCGCTGATTGTTGTAATTGTAACTGGAGTTAGGTGTATCGCTGGACCAACTCGTAATACGACTGACGCTTCTACGAAATCACAAAAATATGTCGCTCCAAAACCGGTCGAAATACGAAGAAACTATTTTGCAATTGGGGCTTTCCTTATTTTGACTGAAATACAGTCAGACTTGGATGAGCGAGAAGCCTTTATGAGCGAAAGTCATTCTCTGGCCCCGATGAGCTACCTCCATAAGCGAGAAACTCGGATTAAAGAGAAACCTCTATAAGTGAGACAAATATCGCGCTCCCTAGGATTCTCGCTTATCCAGGTTCGACTGTAATTGAATATTTATAAACATAATACAAATACATCTCCATGTATCTATTGGAAAATACACTGTTAATGGAGCTTTTTTTTAAATTACAACTATCCGAAGTAGAACCTCATCTACTAATAAAACTTTATTTCAAGTAATCTACGAGTAGCATATTATGCAGTTACACCATCCAGACTTTCCTGGTTCAAAATCGAGACAGCTCCGAATAGAAAATACTCCTACTTAGTATACATAAAAA
Organism: Papilio dardanus tibullus; assembly: GCA_013186455.1. Classification (NCBI taxonomy): domain Eukaryota; kingdom Metazoa; phylum Arthropoda; class Insecta; order Lepidoptera; family Papilionidae; genus Papilio; species Papilio dardanus. Next base: position 82,507 of record QDHC01000180.1, on the reverse strand, counting down.
AAAATCGGCTTGAAAACAACAGTAAATAAAATGCAATAAAACCTCTCTATCACGACTGAGACTAATTTTACATAAACTTATGTTCGTTCTAAAATAACTTTAAATTAAGAAACAAATCTACATCAAGACAACTACACAAATATAGCGTCTGTTCGCCATTACGAATGGAAACAGACTGCCACGAGCGCTAGCTACGCCCCCCTTTGCAAAGGCTCACAATTGACAACTTTTTTCTTGAAATTTCCTGAAATAATTCCTAGTACATGCATAATAATTTTGTGAATTAAGTTCGAAAGATAATAATTCTCTGTTTTCTTATATCAAGGAAAAGGCATTAAACTAGGGAATTCTGATTTGAACATAAAATATTTTTGTATTGTGGTTATTCCCGCAACTTGGACGATTTTTTTAATACATTTTTTCCTACAAGACTTAAATGTGGTTCAGAACTCGGTTTACTAGTGTTTCTAAACATATTTGTAAGCTTTAAGTATTAGGTAGGTAGACGTAGAACAACGGCCATCGCCTACAGAGTAACCCCATCCATATATTTTCTGAAATACCATTAATTTACAAATATGGCTATCGACGTTTGCCTAAGGAATATCTGTAAATGTTACGTTTTTTTAACTAATTGTAACATGGATATATAAAGGCACCATCGCACTTGGGCTTGAATTAAATTATGAGACGATCCCTGCTCAGTTCTTCGTTTGATACTAAGTTAAACCGTAGTAAATATTGAGTGGTAAAATGAGAAATAAAATTATGGTTTTCTTCGCATTGTTAGCAGTTTACCATTGTGAGGCTGAAATGAAGGAGATACTCGCCATACCGGCAAAAAAAATTGGAATTTTTACAGATCTGTTTAAAGGAAAAGAGAACGCAGTGACCACTGAGCAACCGCTGAACGGTGTAAATCAGAAAGTGGCAAATACGCAAGGCAACAATAATTTTAACCAGAATTTAAACGTGAATGGGAATAAAGGGGGTGTAAATCTCGTGAGTGCAGACAAGGAGGTAAACAACATCTACGGCAACATATCTCACAGGGCCTGACTGCCTGCTTCCTAGGCAGTGCCTGTACGTCACACTGTGTCTGTGTTTTACATTCGTGTACGAACTGTAGATCACTTTGTATTTATTTAAACAAAATGTAAGAAAAAAATAATTAAATGAAAGACACATTTTTGTTACTTTTATCAATTTCCCACACCACTCTTATTTAGCTCCCTGCAATCTGCACATATCGGCGAAAAAATTCAAAGATATGTGTATTCACGCAAAATACGCGCTAGTCGTGGAGATGCGGAAAATGGAGCCCATCATGGGTCGAACCTTGCCATACCTAGCTTTTAATTGTCTTTAAAAAAAACATGAAAAAAAAAACTCCTTAGACCCGTTTTGGAAATACCTTTAAACAAATATCCATGCTTTCGTGAGACATTATTATACTTTATTTAAAACAGCTAAAAACTCACGTATAATTTTCGGTGAACAGTACCGACTAGTTTCGAAACCTCGCATGCGAGACGGGCCGCGGCCGCGACGTAACAGAAGTCTCACTCATTCCTGAGGAAGAGCCCCCGAGGGGTCGAAACTAGTCGGTACCGTCACCGAAGCAACGCTTGAGTTTTTAGCCTCTTAATTTTAGTTTAGAAGTAACATTAATGAACGTTATACAAAATGTTTTATTTAAATACATGTAACATAAGAATGGCTAGAAAATATTAGATACATTTTATCATTTTAAAACACAGAATCATTATTTCACCTTTACTTGTCAGTATTTATATTAAAATTTTCATTACGATTCGTAGATCGTCCAACACTTTGAAGATAAACGTGCCCCACATTGCCGCTCAAATTAATATTCTGATTGTAATTTCCATCGCCCTGTTGGTTGGCAATTTGCTGTACAACGTTCTGAGTCGTCTGTTGAGTTTTGAATGTGCTCATTTTATCGTTTTCAATCAGAAGATGTGTGCTCCCTCCTGCTCCGTTGACGACGCGTTGGTTGAAAGTGACTCGAGTGCCAGGTTCACTTTGACCGTTTTGTTTTGCGACACTAAACTCAGTAAGCACATATTCACTTGCGTTTGTTCCTTCCTTAGTAGGATGTGACGTCAGAATTGATAATTCCCCTTTACTTGAATGCATTGTAGAAAGAGCCAGCAAAAGTAATATATTACGTCTAAACATCGCACTTTTTATTAAAAAGGCTTGAAGCTTCGGTAGATCTTGTATTACAACTGACGTTTAAACAAATTGTGATGCTATTTGTGTGTGAGAAACCGGTTGAGGAACAAAATGTAAAGCATTTTATACTACAGAGTTTTTTTAATAAGTTATTTTTAATACACGCTATTGGTGTTACTGATAAAAAAAATAGCAGTCCTAAAAATTGTGATTAATCGAAGAACATTTTTTTCGAAATCACGGCCTCATCATCATTGGCTATTGGAGTTTGTTTTTTTTAATTTTCCAAGAAGTCTATACTTAATATTATAAAGAGGGAAACTTTGTATTTTTGATTTTTTGTATTTTTGTTTGTATTGAAATAACTCAAGAACTACTGGACCTATTATAAAAATTCTTTCACCATTAGAAAGCTATATTATCCCCGAGTAACAGGCTATATTATTTAATTCTACGCGGACGAAGTCGCGCACAATAGCTGTTAAATAAATAAAATTACATTGTACAACATCAAGTCGTCTAATAAACAAGTATAAATTAAAATAAAGATTATTAAATTGTCATGATTATTAAATACCATGATTATGCAAACTAAATATATGATATTTACTCACACTTCGTTTTCCTTATACAGGATGACCTTTGCTTTTATTTCTTTTAGCTATGCACATCATCGATTAAGAATTTTCGTTTTATTTTTAATTTATTGCTTTAATTATTTAATTTAATGGAATCTGTCTCTCGTGGCAGTATCTATCGTATCTTACAAAATCGACAAACGAAACCTAATTATAGTAGTATATGTCGCAATGAGAAGAAGAAATTAGTTTAAATTCGAATAACGTGTTCGATGAGTACTGACATTAATCAATCATAAATGAGAGATCGTTATGAAAGCATTGTTTGTATGGTAAATGGGCCATGAGCCATGTATCTGAACTAATTATAAAGTGATTGAGAAGTGCAGAGTGTATTCCTTCCGCCCACGAGTGATATTAACCCATAGTAATTCTGATAACGTGCGACTTACGTCGTTATATAGTATAATACTTATACCATAAAATAATGTGTAATAATAACGATAAAATATAAGATTTATTAAATATTATACCAGAAAATATTTACATATTGAAGAATATGCTAAGTAATTATTTATATCTTGCTGTTGTTCGCGACTTTGTCCGCGTAGACGTATAACATGGTAAAGTTAAAAGCTAAATTATCTCCACTATGTTACTCAACGATAATTTAGCTTTCTAATGATAGAAGGAGGTTGAAATCGGCTCTGTAGTTTTTGAGTTATTTAAATTAAAAATACAAATCTTACCTCTTTATAATATTAGTATAAATATGGCTTAACCATATTTATGTAATCTGCCTTTGAATACTTATTATTTTAATGTAAATACCTATTGAATATGTAGAAACTTACTTAGTAGGTACTTATTTATATCAGTAATATTATTTATTAATTATTTATCAAACATCTTCATGAATATATAGGATGTTTAGAAATATTGTGTAAGTAAAGTATAAGTTTATTGTAAAAAATACTGGGTACAAAATACTTATAGTTTTACGTCGAGGAATTTTTAACTTTTATCTTTTACATTTTCCCGGACATCCTGTATAGGGATAATCCAAAATGAACTTTACGATTCCAGAACACATAATAATTTGATGTAGTGCGGGATGCAATACAAATAAAAGTTCTATGTGCATTGTTTAGGACCACCTTCTACGGCTTCCGAGGTTAGGTCGCTTTATTAGAGTACACTGATTGTAATAGACGCTGAACAGCACCGCGTATCGTCTCGCTCTCGACTCGCTTACCATCATGATGTAGTACTTAATAACAAATAATAACATAAAATTAACATAAATAATAAAATAATAGTTAATTTAAATAGAGTTCGTCGTAAACAGAGCGCACACGACGCAGGTCGCGACGGCGTAGAGCATCTACGATAATAGAATGTTTAGAGAATTATTCTTATTATGTTTTCTTTCGATATTTGCGGAAAGCAACGGCGGATTTTTGCCGGACTTACCGAGAGCTTTCATAAACACGACGGACGCTTTCTTCTCTACAGTTTTCGGGAAGTCTGAGGAGACGTTGGATAATCAGCGTCAGAAGAATATGAAGGTACCAACGTCTGAAGGAGTCGATCAGAAAGCTGTTGACACTCAAGGCGATGGGAACGTCAACCAAAATGTCAACGTCAATCTTAATAATGGTACCCTGGTGCTGTCGAAGCCCGAGGACCTCGCCGGCCAGGTACAAGGAAATAAAGGACAAACCGCCTAACTTTTTTTTTGAATAGATTCTATTTAATATCTTACTTACACGTATTTTAGGGGTACTAATGTATGTGTATGTGTTCTATTGTGTTAAAATCAGTCGAGTTTATTGATTTTTAAATATTACTTGTATACATTCTTATCATACTCGTAGTTAATTTGATTAACATGTGTCAAGGTTTTAGGTTATTTTTAATAACTACATCAAGTCCGTCAACGACAGAGTTAATTACCATTAAGCAGCCAACTTAATTACAAATTATTATAAAATGTTCGTGAATTGTTTATAATAAGAATTAAATTGAAATTTATGATGCGATCAGACAACACAATAAATGCCACAAAACTAATTAAATAATTGTAAAATCAAGTTACCTATAAAAATCAACACATTTGTATAGGTAATATTAAAACATAAGTGTAATAATTATTTATTATGATAACAATAGTATACTTATTTGATGTGACCTGTTCGGAAACACTAATAATGTAATGTAACTTTCACTTTAATTTCCACAAAAAAATATAAAATGTTATTTTACCGTCGTATATTGGCAACATAGCTGCTACAGAAAGCGTTTTATTCAGTAGAAGAATTTTATTAGCTTCACTAATACCGTGTTGTTCTTATATAAATTGTTAGTTTTTTTTTTTGATAACCTGACACAATTTTTTTTTCTTTAAAAGACGTGTAATTTATATTATCAATAAATTATTTGTATTTTGTATTTGCACATACTGGCTTGAAAAAATCGTTGACAAATGTCCTCGAATTTAAAATGTTTTATTTATGTTGTTCTTTATTTATATACTAAATAATAAATAAAAATTAAAATTAAACATGTACAAAAGTATTACAAAAACTTTGTACACGAAATCGCTGTCAAAATGTGTATAAAGAAAGCAGATTTAAGATACTGGTGGTATGAAAATTGCGATTAGTTTTTAAGGCGTAAAATGTATCTCAATAGACGGTGATGGTAGGACCCCAGATATATAGAACAACATAACAACGGCGTGATTAAATTGACGCAATAATTTCATTTGATTTAACCTATGACGGGTTCCATTTTCCGCAAGCCCACGACTAGCGCGTATTTTGCATGACTTCACACATATTTTTGAATTTTTTCGCCGAAATGTGCAGGTTGCATCACGATGTTTTCCTTTACCGTAAGACCATGGGGTAAATATGTACATATGAAAATCGAAACACACATTGGTAGATGGCGGGATTCGAACTTATTAGTTAATTTACCTATGTTTCTTTTAAACAAGTTATGGTTACTTCATAACTTACTAGCGACCCGCCACGGCTTCGCACGGGTGCAAAGCTGATACTAAAATCACTACAGAAAAACTGTAAACGTTGTATATAACAGCCATACCAATAATTGAACCCGTGCGAAGCCGGGGCTGGTCGCTAGTTATACAATATAAACCTTCCTTATGAATCACTCTATCTATTAAAAAAACCGCATCAAATTTCGTTGCGTAGTTTTAAAGATTTAAGCATGTATAGGGACAAACATAAAAAAGCGTTATTGTTTTATACTATGTAAGGATAGGGATAAGGGCTGCATTCAGTAACTAGTAATTTAATTTTATACCTAAGTATTTTAAACTTTTTACCTTACAAACTTAAGAGATAGACCGGTTTATAGCTTTAGATCCCGAACACACTAGCGATTTAACAGCATGACAATAAATACGATTTATTAATTTATAAGGTAACTTCGGATAATTTAGGTATATTTTTAATACATATTTTACTTTCAGCTACAAGGCTTGACCAAATTTGTCGTATTATTTGTCGATTATTCATCATACCCTAAGTTAAAATTACAATAAAGGAATGAATGACAAAAAAATAAATCTGGTGTAATTCCGCGTTACCGATGACTGGTGTCCGTACCGGAGGCAATCACTTTCTCCTGTTTCGCTATCCACCTTTAGAAGGTAGAAGAAATATCTTCTTTAGATGCATCCCTCTTCAGTAGATTATAATTAGACAATGTATATGCTAATGCAGGTATAGGTAATGGAGGTAGCGATCACTTATTTTTTTGGCGAATTCAGGTTACCACTTGGTCGTTTACCTTCTTACTTTGTATAAAAAATTATATAAACAGCATAATTTAACTGCGCAATATAAATCGTTAGTGTGATCAGGTTATTAAGTAAGGCAGGCGCACAATTTAAATAGCGTTGCAGAGCACAATCGTTGTGGGTCTACGCCGATATCCAGTCGCGTCAACGTAGCAGCATTATCACATAAAAATGTTAAGAGAATTGATAATTATATGTTTGGTATCGATAGCAGCGGAGTGTAATGGCGATCTGTCATTTCTCACCGCCATACCGAGTGCGATCTCAAACACGGCGAATTCTTTCTTCGGGTCACTGTTCGGGGGCGCCTCACCGCCGGCGAGTGAGGGACAAAAGAGCTACGCGAAGGCGCCACCGGTGAAAGGCGTCTCCCAGCAAGTAGCCGACAAGCAAGGCGACGGCAACTACAATCAGAATGTCAACTTGAACAACAATAAAGGTGCACTGAACCTGTCCAGCTATGGGAAGAACACCGACAACAACTACGGAAATTACGAACGACTCCCCTCGAGAAAATGAGACATCTACTAAATTCTAACTGTGAGTTTCTACTCCTGAAACAATTGAACAAATAATCTTATGCAACTCTTTTACTCTCCTTGAAAAAACTGATGTTATTACATACTTTGTACCGATATTTTCGATTGTTTCGGAAATGGAAATTCATGGTTATAGAATTTAGTATTTTGTGTGCGAAGTCTTCATACATATTTTTCGTATGTGTATCTACAATATTTTGTTTAATAAATTACATTTAAAACTAGCTGGCATTTGTTATTCTAAACCTGTTCATCAAGAACAACTTTTTTACATTTAAGTCATTAACAATATTAATTTGTAGTCAAACGAAACAATTTGTGTTATAACATAATCGAATTCAAGAGTCAAACAAAATACAAAAGCACTAGGATCGTCATCTCTCCGTCCTTATCGCACTCCTGTAGAATCGGCACACCAGGTTTCTGTCCTCCACGTTAATCTATCCCCCGTCATGTCAGTCGTCACTCCTTTCTTGATCATGTCACCTTTCACGCAACCCATCCATCTCTTCCAAGCCTCTACAGGTATTTACACCGGCATACCGGTTTAGGAATGGCCTATCCTCGGCGATATTTCCGGAGTAATACAACTTTGGGTCCTTCAAGAAGCGAGCCATCTCTTTTTAAAATACCGGTAACGCATTTGCAGTCGTCATTGATCACTTCGGTGTTTCCGTCGGTCGTTTGCCCCTCTTCTCTTATAAATAAAAATAACCCTCCACATGCAACAAGGATGTGGTACTTCTACAACAAAACAGCAAGGATGAGGTACTTTGTAAGGTGTATGAGTTATTGTATTTTTTTTCAGCAAGTCACATATTTTTTTCAAACTATAGCAGTGGCGGAGCAAATGCTAAAGTGGGCGAGTTGGCTACCACGAGGCTTTTAAGTTGCCTACAACAGAATCCCTTTAAAATAACCATATACAAGAAGTGGCGGATTTACACATTTGCCAAAATAAATATAAATTACGAGTAACTTTACTTTTCAGTTTCCATTGAGAGCAGTTTGGTAAATTTAGAAAGATAATTTTTGTTAAAGCTTCGTAATAATTATTGCTACATTTTTTCTAATCAAAGAAAAAGCTTAACCATGTATTAACTAATTATGAAAATCTATTAACATTTATGTAATTATTTTATTTATATTTCTGTAAAACAAAAAAAAAATAATGAGTTTTGCCGGTCCTCATAAAATTTGCCGCCCAAGGCTTCAGCGTCTTCAGCCTATTGGCGAAATTTTGCCGAAAAGTAGCATATTACTTTTACTTCAGAGCAAACTCTTACTTTTGCAGAGTGGCCAAACGATACAATTCATTAAATAATTGCAATTCAAACATTGGTGTGTTTTACATGAAATCAGCACGCATTGCAAGAGATTTAAGCAATGAATTTGATTGCTGTCAATAGAAACTTATGGCAGCGTTACCACCTTGGAAACATGCACGTAATTTCGACTCTTTGGCCCACTCATTAGCTGCTTCAGTGTTCTCTTTGTGATTTTTGATAAAATTATTTGTATAATTATCTCCGAAAATGTTGTATAAAGTTTTCCTGTTCAAAATAAAATAAAATAAGAGTGGTGGATGATAAAATATTATCTTTACCAAATATTTATTAAGGAAAATCAAAGTTGAATAAGGATAATGTTATCACAAATTGCTACAAAATGTTCGCATCAAATTCTCAATTAATAAAACTATATAAAACCGGGGGACATTAATGTCTCTTAGCTTGCTTTATAAGTCGATACGATTAAAAAGAAACTCAATTAAAAACTGGAAAAAACAAATGTCTCCCGTTTTATACTAAAATGGGAGTCATTAATGCCTTGTCTGAAATCGCATCGACTTATTTATAAGTCGATGCAGGATAAAAAAATAAGAAAGTTAACTTCCAGTTCTAGGTATCGATCTTGATTAATTTAATAAGATATTTTCCTTATAAACGGAAAATATGGTGAAAATACGGTGAATTGATGATTTTTCTAGTAGTTTACAAACGTAATAGTTTTTTTTATGAATATAATTAACATCGTTTTGTCGGCTATAATTGTTTTTTTAATAGTATTTCAGTTGAATTAAATATGTAAAATAAATATTTATATGTATCAAATAAGTAGGTAGTGTTCTTAATAAAAGTAATTTTGCAATAAAAAGCCAATACACTAAATTATCATTTCTAACCTAAAATTCACAAAATGACTATTTAACAATTTTACAAAAACATCCATAAAAATATAGTCATTTATAACGACGTATGTCGCACGTTATCAGAATTACTATGGGTTAATATCACTCGTGGGCGACACTGGGTGATGTCGGAATCAAGGAATACACTCTGCACTTCTCAATCACTTTATAATTAGTTCAGATACATGGATTATGGCCCATTTACCATACAAACAATGCTTTCATAACGACCTCTAATTTCTGATTGATTCATGTCAATACTCATCGAACACGCTATTTGAATTTTAAACTATTTTCTTCTTCTGATCACGACATATATAAATACAAAAAACATACAGACGATTTGAGAATCTCCTTCTTTTTGGAAGTCGGTTAAATAATAAATAATTCATGTTCATGATTAGATGACATGTTTAGTAATAATCGATTTGAGTTTAAAAACAGGACCTGTAAAGGCGAATATTTTCTTCTGTTGATAAGATCGATCAATCTTACTAATATTACTCTTACTATTAAATATTATTAATGCATAAGTTACGATTTTGATAGATGGAAGTAACCCCGAAAGAATCTCGTCTAGAACAGAGGTGGCCAAACTTATTTTTATCGTGGACCCCTATCAACCGTTTCAAGACTACGGTGGACCCCTAGATTATTGGGTACATTTTTTAAGATCGCGTTAACTCAAAAACAGTTTAATCAATTCGGCTTCGGTATTCATCGACATATTGGGTTAACCGCTACTTAACATATAAGGTTATTTTTTACCACTCAGTGCGTAAAAAACAAATTGTGTCGAATGTGTACGATTTGTTTACGTGTGCTTGCTTTGAATTTATATATATTTTTTTAAATTCGTTTTAGTAACAGTTGCAATTGTCTTTTTTTACCTTGAAAATTAAAGCGGGGCTCGCTACGCTGGTCACTTCGTCTTATGTATAACAGTTTGCTTATAAACTTTTTCATTTTTTTTTCCTGTCCGTTTCTCTTTAGTCAAAGTTAGTAGGTGACATTGAGTATGCGGAATGGTGCTGGTTAATTAAGATATCAAAATCGAAATATCAAGGTAAATAGCATAGCAAATTTAATTAATTAGGTACTTAAAATTCGTTAATTTAAAATAGAACTACTCGTGGGTTTCCATAGCATTTGATAATATCATCCTCATATTATTTTTATATTAGGTATTTAAATCGAATTTAATGCGACAGTTTGGATGAATGGATATTTGTGTGACTGAACGGATCTCGATGAAATCTTACACAGAGTTAGTACTTAGTATGGATACACTTCTACTACTTAAGGTCATTGTTTTTATTAATATCGCACGGAAGGAGTCACAGGCGACTGCTAGTGAATTGTAAATACGAATGTACCTGTCTGTCGCGCTTTAACGCCAAAACTGCAGATGTTTTAACTGCATAGTTTGACTGTGCTGTTAAAACTGACGTGTATAGGCACAACTGAGAACTGTAGAGTTCGATTGTGCAGTTCAAATTGACGTGTGTATGTCTATTTTAAATGTACCGTTAAAACTGAACGTCTATAGCGGGCCTAGTTGTTAGATTGTTTCAGGGGGGAAGTAAATGTGGATTATAATGTATAATCAAAAACATTGTTATATTATATATTTTTATTAATTCACAATTATCATGAATTTGTATAGTTGGATTTACAGATTGACAAGAACAAGCTATACATAAGTTTATCATAATAGGAACCTTTAAGGTTGACTGTTAACATATTGACTTAAATTACCGTAGTTATTATTATTTGCGCGTCCAATACTATTTAAATTAACATCCCCCACATTGAGGTTTACATTGTTGTTCACAGCTGGCTGTGGTTGGCCGCTAGGTGCTTGTAGCGCTGCGCTCTTCGCCTGGTCTTTGGTCTCGATAGGTAGGTCGAATGGTCTTGCCGATTCCACAATCGCGGTTCCGGCCAGTTCCTTCGTCTTTGTGTGTACTCGTTGGAATCCATCTAAACTAGGAACGAAAGCTTTGCACTTAAAACACACTAATAGCAATAACAATAAGACGGTTGTCGTTCTCATTTCAATTATTTGATGTATTTTTTTAAGTCGAATGCGTTCTCGTAACGAATACAGGCAATGGACTGAGACCAAGTATGTTCTTAAGATTCTTTTATATAGAACCAGTTCGATGAAAATAGAAGCAGGTGCGATGTCTGTGAATAATGAAGCATGGTTCGCAACAACCGGCGTCTCGGCGTGAGACACATTACAGGTTATTTGAGGGCATTTTAACGAATTTAATAATAGTACCAATGTTAAGATAATCGTATACTTTGACAACTAATAGTACTGTTAAATATGTCTAGTTTGGACCAGAAAACACATTGTAGGTAGATATCGTAGAGTAGCAAACTCACAAACATTATTTTTTTTCTTAGCAAAAAAAAACATTCCATTTTTCTCTACTTTTGTGTCAAACTAAATACCCTCTTTCCTGCTCCCTGTCAAATCAGAAGTCGGTCACTTGTCGTTTCATATAATTTATTGGAAGAAATACTTTATCACAAAATATATAAATTGAAATAATGTGGGATGGAGATGATATATTAGTTCTGTTTAAAATATATACACTTATCTCATCATTTATCATTCACACACTTGCTCACCGCTCAACCCATCTCTAATTTACATGTTTCATTTAATAATTAATGAGCAACATTTATGAAACCATCTTTAAAATGCATAAAAAATAACAAAAAGTTTATCTCTAGCTAACAATAAATATTAAAACTTGAGTGAAGCGTCCTTTTTATTAATAATCGCAACCAATTTGTTGCAATTACAAATATTAATCATTTTCAATCTGTACTAATATTATAAAGAGAGAAACTTTGTATTTTTTTTGTATTGAAATAACTCAAGAACTACTGGGCCGATTTCAAAAATTCTTTCACCATTAGAAAGCTACATTATCCCCGAGTAACATAGAACGCGGACGAAGTCGCGCTCAACAGCTAGTTAAATTATAATAAAGATTATATTGGTAAGTATAATAAACACATTATACCATTATATAAAATACTAATAACGTATAAAATACTAATAACTTTTCTGATGCGTTCATTTTGCGAATTTCTATTCCGTGAATTCCTGTATTAATTAGGATCGGTTAATAAAACTGCGTTATTTATCATAAAATTGTATTGAACAACAATAAACGTATTTTACGAGTGTTGATTTAAATTATAAATTACAGGTGAGACAAACAAGCAAACATCGTTTTTAAAAATAATTATAAAAATAACAGTCAACAGTGGCAGAGCCCGTTTTAACATCTTCGCACGAATTGTCCGGCTCGCCAGGTGAAATACCACGACCACACAGAAGACAGGCGTCAAATGGAAGCTATTCCTTGTATCGTGTGATGAATGTCACTCAAACTTCCTATCCTTATCTTATAAGGATATGATGGGAAGGGGAATAGTCAGGGGAGTGGACGCGTAGGGAGAGGAATTATCCTCTTGCTGTGCGACTCCTCCTCCGTAGATTAAGGGTAGGCAACGCATCTGCAATTGTAGATGAATCCAGGTCGCTTGCTAAAAAGGAAAAAGTAATACACCAAATCTTTTAAGTAAGAGCTAAAATAGTACAAACCTCTTTTGACGTCTTAGGAAGTTTTGCAAAAGTGTAATTAATATTTTGTAATACATAACAATTTACATCCAAACCAGACGGCACCAGATAGTGAGACGTGTGGGCAAAATTATTCTTAGTGAAACAAAATTCTTTGAATTATTCCTATGCATCATGTCCCCGTACTTATCCTACTGCCGTGAGGTCGGTTCACCAGGTTTTTGTCTTGATATGAAGGAATTATTTATATATGCGATAATCTAAAATTATTCAACACAGCGTGATATTTTTGATTATGCTTTGTTAAATGTATATTCAAAATTATAAACGCTCCCTATCTTTCTAAAGTAGAATAAACTGAAAAGAAAATTAAATTTATATTTTAGCAAGCATATAGTGAAAAATTATTGTAAAGGTATGTACTTGTTTACCAAAAGAAAATTCTTATTAATTAGTAAGGCACATTTTAGCTTTGGTTTTAACACGTGTATATTTGGTGATTAACTTACCTCTAATATTACTTATTGGTTTGTTTATGAAGTTATACTAATTATGACAAATTGTATAGACGAATTCAATGTAAAAGAGAAATTATAATTCATTTTAATAAGTTTAATTGTACAGTAGAACTTTGATAAATCGATTCGCAATGTAAGGAAAAGTCTTCGACTTTACAAGTGATGTTTTTTTTTTAAATTTGTAACATAACCACCCTAGCAAAGTCAAAATATGCAGTGGCGCTTGATAAGGTTGTATACGCATCGTAATAACGTTCCGTCTTGAACATATCCAGAAACTGGTAAAAAGTAAACCAATTCTATTGAGAGTGGTATTAAAATCTGCGTCTAACGGAGGAGAAGACGGATCTGTATCTCATTTTTTAAATTCGAGTTACCAAGTATAAATATGTACTGAAATAAATACACGGAAAAAATCTCACACAGTAAAACGTTGCAAAATAAAATCCATGGAAAATAAATGACAATGTCAGCTAGTGACGAAGGAAATGATGGGAAGGGGAAGTGGATTTAGGGAGGGGGCGCGTATGAATAGGAATTATCCTCTTTCTGTGCGTCTCCTCCGTTGATTAAGGGTAGGCAGCGCATCTGCAATTGCAGATGTCTATGGGCAGCGGTCGCCTCGCTATTTCAGCGAATCCAGGTGGCCGCTTGCTTGTTTGCTACTTTTTAATATAAAAAAAACATGTATGAATATAATTTCTCTTTTCTATTGAATTCGATACACAATCAGCTGCCCTTGGACTTTTATTTATCCAGGTTTGTGTGTATTTCAATGATTGACTATAGATGTATTGAACAATTTATAATTATTGATTTTATACTAGAGTAATCAAAAAAATCTTTTTTGCTTTCTTTTAATATTATTACAGTATAACGTTAAATATATATTTTTGGTGTAATACTTAGAATCTTCGTACAAAAGACTGTAAATATGCGATTTTAAGTTTCTAAGCTTCTATATAATATCAAATACAATCATTGAAGAGACTATTGCTTAAGTCACTTACATTACGGTTTCCTTAGACAGTTTTCGCGATAAAACTTACGCCGAAGTAAAATCTCCGTTTTTTATTGCGAACTCGGTGTATTGAAGCCGTCGGGTTAGAAATTAAAATCACATATTTACGGAGCCTTGTGTACGAAAATCCTTAGTTATATTTATTTGTAAGTTAAAAATAATCTGATAGCTTATAGTTAAGTGATATATTAACTGTAATCTTAGTTATTATGTAACTTTTTAACTATTTAATATTAAATTATTTACAAACGATACATTACATATACAGTCTAACCTCGATAAGCGAGAACTTAATAAGCAAGAAATTTCTATAAGTACGAGTCATTGCCATGTCCTGATGGACGATCTCCATAAGCGAGAAATATTGCGATCTCTTGGACTCGGTTTTCCACGTTAGACTGTATTTAATTGTAACCTAGTGCGATAAGATACATTAATTTTCAATAAAATATAGCACCATTAAACAAATTCGAGATAAGTTAAACAAATTAATTTTATAAAACCATTATATTAAACTCTAAAAAGCTTCCAAAATGATTTGAAAAGAAAAATGTAATTAGAATCAGGATTTTAGCGTAATATTATTATAAACCTAAGGCTTTATTAGAACGATGTGACGCAAAAAACGGTCTTAAACCGAAGCAAAATCTCTATTTTTTGCGCGAACTCGGTCTAATGAAGCCGTGGAGTAACAATTAATTCATTGTAAATTAATTCATTTTACTTATCTCTCGATTATTAACAATATTTACAATTTCTAAGTACACATCTGATATAAATTCGGTCTTCGACTCTATTTGTCTACGGAACAGAAAGTGGACCATATTAAAAAAAATAGTGAACGTAAAAATGCACAGATTATAAATAAAAACTACGATAATCTTAGAACTTAAAATAGTTTAACCGTTTACTAAATCAGATCATAAAAAATACAAATATTTTGGTATTTACCTTCTACATATATCGTATACCAAAGTACACGATTACATTCTTTACCCTACGGCTTCATTGGACCAAGTTCGCGATAAAAATATTCCGTTTTTATCGCGAACTTAGTCTAATGAAGCCGTAGGGTAAAAAAACACAAATGTTATAAAAACTATATACTAACATTATCACTGATAGTCGAAATAGGTTCTTTGTGATGTAAGGGACAGGGCTTGCGAGCGCTGCGTTTCGTTCTAGAACGTTCCGGGGGCTTCAGTCTCCGGGGTCCGGGGTTTTGGGACTTGGTCAGGTCCCCGGCGCTCGCGGACTTGTCGAACACCTTTCTATTGGAAGCCGTCTTGGCTTGCTTCCGATGTCAGTCTATCACGTGCTTTATTTTAACGTAGAGGATGCAAGAGAAAAGAAAACCGAATATCGGTATGACGGACATACCGACTCCGACCGCCGCGAGGATTATCAGATGCTCGCGGATGTGACTCGTGAACGGTGTCACGCAACCCTGCAAAACATATAATATTTTAAATAAGTCAACTGGGATGTAAATACGATTGAATATTAAATCGTCGGCTTAGTGCAAGAACTCATTAAGTGACCAATGCAACAATTCGAGTAATAAGTTAATTAGTTTTAGTAATATTGAATGTTCTCCTTATAACCATAAGTTTTACTCAATCATAGAGTCAAAACTATAAAAGCTAACAACTAGAGAGTTTTTGCATTATATAGATCTCATGGAGGCTAGTTCATAGCTGTTATTAACTGTACATAATGATTTTTTGCAGTTAATGAGTTCTTGCACTAAGCTGACGAAATATTTAATATTGCTCTTTAAAGTAGGGTAGATGACAAATACCCGGCCGTACAAAATAAAGCCAAACACAAAAATCCAAATCTTCCTTGTCAAATACTCAAAAATCAAAGAATAGGTAATGTTAAAAAAGGTTTTGCTAGAATATTTTATAATTTATAAGTAACGTAAATTTTAATTTGTCTATGGTTTAGCGTTCTTATTGGGATGCAGTACCGTCCCATTCACACGAGCGCATTATCAACGCGCGCTAGGGAAGCGTGGACGTAGAACAATAGCATTGTCGTGTATCTGTTCACACGGCGATGCTTTTAAATTAAGACGCTTTTTTATTCCATAGCGTTGCTGTTTGAGCGCTGGAAGAACGAAATAAGAGTTTTTTTACACCGATCGTATTGAGCAAGAGCGTTAAAAAAACGCAAACGCCGACGTTGAAAAAGCGCTCGTGTGT
>QDHC01000180.1:55010-65168 GCA_013186455.1 Papilio dardanus tibullus | reverse complement strand
CATGCCGGGATTCGAACTCGGGACCTGCAGTTTACAAGTCAAGAGCTAAAACCCCTGAGCCACCGACGCTCGCAACTGCTGTTTAATTGATTTTATACCAAACAATTACATCAATAAACTTATTCATACCAAAAAAAACTTACACAGAGTAAACTAGTTCTATTTTCAGTTTTAAGGCCGCAGCAGCCGAGTGCGCAGAGGGGCACGCCCATGCCCCCCGCGATCACTAACAGGTAGGCGATAGCAGGGTAGGTAGGAGTGGGCAGCAGGGGCACGAACCTATGTCGTGAGGCCACAGTCCACGCGCCTACTATTAACACCCCTATACCTGCAAACTGGAACAAATTAAATATTAGATTTTGCAAGGGACTACGTCGGCGAGTAATTAAATTAAATAGTAAGTAGTCTATCTGTTGATTTGTGCAATATTAATGTGGGCTATTGCACCGTTATAAGCTTTATTTATGATGTAAAAGTGCGTGAAAGTTAAAAGATGTTATTGTACATCTTAATTTATATAAGGTGGCAATGAGCAAGTAATCTGATCATTCTGAAATAGCGTAATGAGCGCTGCTCATAGACAATAATAAGTACATAGGTACACCTTTGCTCTACAGATGTTTCATATTAAAAAAATCTCACCATAAATATGACGTTGAAAATATGAAGAACACACTTCAGGAAATTGACACTCAAACAGTCTGCATCTCGGGACTTTCGTGGTTTCACTTTTTTCTTTTTTGATAACAACGCACTGGAATCCTTTTTCTTTTTCTCTTCGGCCATTATCAAAAATATATTTCTTTATTCAAACTATGTGTATCCCTTAATGTTAGCATTGGCTGAATCCCTTCATTGTTATGCTCTTCTCGTTATCTGAAAAAAATAAAAAACATATTATGACCACAAAAATTAAATGATACAATTACAAAAATATTTTAAAATACTTACATAATAACAAAAGAGGATTTGTTAAAAGGTTAAATAGTGATATTAAAACAATGAAAAAAATTGTACAAACATCTGGATATTTTATTGGCTATTTAGAACTTATAAAAAAATGGAATAATACAGTTACAACATTTATGCTAACATCCTTCATAGTCATAGGTAAAGTCAAGAAAAATAATTAATGTAAATTAATTAGTAAAATTTAAAAATAAAATATGTATATTGTAGAAAAAAAATATAATCACAAGACGCAAGATTGTAAAAATATATACAGTTCATTTAGAATAGCTAAAAATAAAGAATATTGTGTACCATGATTAACATTCAGTCCTTATTTCATCACAATATAAATTCATCTTAACATTTCCATAATCCTTTGGATCACATCTGCATTGCTAATAAACTGTTATAAAAAAATTTATACACATCAAACTTTACAATGGCATTTGTAAGACAAAAATCTCTAAAAAAGTTCATCAATTCC
Organism: Papilio dardanus tibullus; assembly: GCA_013186455.1. NCBI lineage: Eukaryota > Metazoa > Arthropoda > Insecta > Lepidoptera > Papilionidae > Papilio > Papilio dardanus. Next base: position 63,733 of record QDHC01000180.1, on the reverse strand, counting down.
CTTACATGAGAAAATATTTTGTGTAAAATTTCCGTCACTCCTTAAATTAATCTTCATATTGTTGCAGTGTATTTTCAAGTTTATCAACCACTCTCTTATAGAAGGTAATTTGCTGCCTCAGAAACTTTTGCATGGTAGCTTTCAAGTCTATGGTTCTCTCTGATTTGAAGTGATTTATTTCGGCAAGCACGGCATAAGATATAACATCAGACCTTCTTATAACTTCGTTCAGTTGTGCTATTTCCATTTTATGTTCTGCAGTCAATCTTTCACACTCTCTTTTCTTCTGCATGGCACCCTTGTGATTCGCTAACACTTCTGGGAAGCCACCAACGACGCCTTTGTATAAATGAAACTTATCACCGAGAGGTTCAAAATCATATTTAGGCTGTTCTTCGTACATTCTACCGATCTCAATGTAAGCGCCGCCGGTCATCTTTATAGCAGAAGTGAGTTTTGAAGTTGACACAATTGTACCCTCGTCTAAGCTCAGAGCATTACCAAGGTTATAAATTGCCTCTCCTATTTTCTGGCAATCAATTTTGTAGGGCCCTTGGAATCTTTTTGTTTGTGCAAGACACATGTTAGAAACTGTTTTAACCGATGTATCCATACTGTTTATGAATGTATGACATTGCTCCGTGATGTGGTCCACTTGTGATTGCAATAAAGCTTTTTCAGGTACAGTTAAAGATATACAGTAGTTGAGGCCGAGTAGATTATCCTTTTCGGCTTGTCTCTTCCCAGCTTTCCATCTCTTTTCATCTGTACAAGTGAGAAAGTGTTGCCAAACTTCACTTTTAGAAAGAACTGGATGCTTGCACATCCAGTCTACAAACTCTTGAAGCTGCACCCGTCTACGTTCAATCAGCTGCTCATCATAGCGGCCTGATATCTGTTTGTCAGGCAAAGGCGGTATGGGGATCAATGAAAACTTTTCTTGTAATCTTTCATGCAGCCAGTCAAAGTGCTTGTATCTCCGGGAGACTTGAATATTGTTGAATGAAGGTGTTAACTGGTATGCAATAAAACTTTTGATCCCCTTGAACTTGGATTCTTTCTTTGGTGATGCAACAGTAACACAATATGGTTGCGGTAATTGTGACCAAATGTAACCATCTTCATCTTGGACAATGTGAACTTTGTCACTATCCGGCACTTCCACATTTAATGTACCTAATAGGTAACTTTCACCGCTTACTTTAGAAGATGGTGCAAATTTATTTTTTCTTACTGTTCCTACACTAGATCCAAAATTGGACGCAGTGTCGTCTATGCGATGATTATAGTCATTAATTGGCATTCCTGGCAGTGGTGTCAAAGGTTGTTGTTGTGGGTGTACACTGGGTTTTTGTTGCTGTCCACCGGGACCTATTTCAGAATATGTGTCATCATCCCAATCGTCATCCCAACCATCATCATTCGATGTTGTACGTTGGTAGTTGTTATCACCGGCACTGTACTGCTGGTCACCCCAATCATCAGCTGCTTGATCATACCGGGGAGCCGCTGGCGCCATCTTAGTGGGAGCCGACTCATCCGGTGTAAGTTTTCTTACGTATGCTGCAGGAAACAGTCCCGTTTCACCTTTCGCGTTGCGCCCTTCCCACCATCCCTCACCAATTTCAGTATTCAACAATGTCAAAAGTTCCCCACTTGTTATTGACATTTCTGTAGTTCCAGGCTCACCCGTGAAGTCATATAGTGCTTGAACTTGGGTCGTCATTTTGAGACCCTTTTACCTACAACAAATTAAGAACATGATTATTGATATTACTTAGTTTACAACATGTATGAGTATAGGCAAGAGATATAGTGTTATCTTATCATTGTTATCAAAAGGAATATGCACATAGGTGTAGCAAATAACGCTGTCGATAGTGTGAAAGAGGAGATATAAAATACAGCACCATGCTCATTTATTTAGGACGTTCGACATTACAAGGAGCTGACACATTTTCGTAATAGACCAATTAAGCATACGGTAATTGACGAATGTGAAACGACTATTATTGTTTCACAGCTTCCTAGCTCGCTGAAAAAGTGGGCTAATGGTATTGCTTATCACGAAAGAGTCTTTGTGCGAGAAAAAGACAGTTTTGAACTCGCGAGACGGTTTTTAAAACACTACATCTATAATATCCAATGTAATGAAAAGTGTAATGATAACAATTTTAAGAAGCACGTAATAAAAAATTACGTCCTGTTTATGAAAGAAACAAAATAACAAGGTAGAAATTCTTGTTTTGTGATGGAAATTAATGACGTCAATTTAGGGAGCAGTGCCCTGAATGAAAGTCTTGTAAGGAAATAATGTTATTGCATAATTGTAAAGTGCAACAATGTTAATATAGAGAAATACATAAAAGCTTTGTCTTTACTTACTTTTATCGATACTAAAACAATTTTTCAAGGCGGATACACTACTCGTACAGTCATCTGAATGACAGATTGATTCGCAAGAATTTGTTTTCGTTGAATAGTCTGTTTTCGATTACGTGGCACAGAATTTTAAATTACAGTGATCTTATTGGTTTAACCCACATGACATTTTAATTTAAACCAATAGCAGACACGTAAGTTAAATCAATGCTGTTGGTGTCAAGAAAAACCAGTCGTCAGCTGCGTATAAAAACGAAACGAATTATTGGTTACAAGTTATGATAAAAGGTGGCGCTGTTCTATATTTAAACGCATGTTTGCAATCAAAGAACACCACTTTAACTATTGTTTTAAATATTAAAATATAGGCGTCGCTTATCATTATAACAAAAAAAAATAACCGAACAGAGCAAGTTACAAAGTTAGTAACACCAACACGTCGACATCATATTTTTAAAATATTTAAAAATTGTTTTAAATGAAATTGGATTTGTAGAAAAGTATATTTAGATATGAATAAAGTCTTTATGTACATACAAAGAGATATTATACATAGAGGGAGCGCTCCATAGTATTGTAATTTTACGTTAAAATGCGTGCCGCGAAAAAATATTAAAAAGAAAATTTTTGCCAGTATCATGCAAAAAAATCCCAAGTTTGGGAAAAATATGTGTTTTTTTATTTTTAAAATAAACAATAGAATAAACTAAAACATTCATTAAAATGTTAATTGTCGTTTTTCATTAATATTATTTTATTTAAAACAATTTAAATCCAAACAATTTTTAACAACGACTATTTTTGCTTTATGGTTGTTATAAATCTTTAATTAGCTTTTTAAAAATGTCTCGATTAATTATAATATTAAACTTTAGAAAATGTCTAAACGCCTCACTTTTAGGCTTCGAATGTTAATGGCATCTATAGTATAATAAATCCTTATGTGCATAGATAATTTTATTATTAGATGAGCAGAATAGGTTTTAAAACTACATCGATATTAAAATGTGAACGTGTCAATCAGGAGGATTTAAAGATTAAACTGGACTGAGGCGGATTAATAAAACAAATACATACGAGTATGTACAATGAATGGATTTGCGAATACAATGTTGAAGTTCTGCTGTCAACCATGGATCGACAATGGCCGAATGATTACGTGAAAATACGATGGCTCTACCGTAGAGCCTCTACGGTGTTTTTTTTTTTACTGCAAGTCTATACAACTGGAATAGGCTTTAGCACATTCTTTACAAAACACTTAATAATCTCTTTTACTAATTGATAATTGTTATTAATCTGTAAAAGTCATTGTTAAAACTACGACTAAACAATATCTTGTTGAATCAAATATTTAAAACAAAGCGTAAGATGTGAAAAATTATAATCTATTACCTGCTTTGAAATTCGGAGAACATTTGAACACCAAATTAACGGGCAGGTTATAAATCAAAATAATTAATTCAGCGATAACAGTTTGGTCAGTTTTAGAGAAAATCAAACAACCAAGAAACCTTACAGTTTGTGAGGTTTCACTAAACAAATGAAAGTTTTGTTGATTCAAATTAGGAGAGGAAAATTAAACCCTTTATAATTTTGTGATGATATAAGTAGTTTCTGTTTTGTTTATACAAAGTTTTATTTTTATAATATAGTATTACAGTACATTTCTTGTTGGCAAAGTGCGCAACGTTTTCACTGAGTTAATACTTCCAGAGAAATTTTGATTTAATTCAAAAGCTGCGAACGTCCGCGCCGAGAATTCCAGGGAGCGAGTATTAACGTCTTGAAGAGGAAATAAGAGCCACTTCTTTAGCTCATTCTAAATTTACACAAAACAAAATTCACTTTGTAAAAGAGGGAAGCGTGTAAATTAATTTCTTGAGGACTTCACGTTAAATTTTCACTCGTCTATCTCCCTTGGATTTCGTTTTTGTGAATTTCTGGTAGAACTTTACGTTCACAACATTTTATTTCTTCATTACACTTTATTTCAATTTTTTGAACAATGTTATTTCAAGCACATCCACGGTCATTTCACTGCTAGATATGTTTTTTTATAGAATTTTATAATTAAGAAAGAAAAAAACTACATAGAATGAATACCGCAACACTACGTTGGTATAACAAAAGTAAAATCCCAAATAAAAGTAAAAAAAACTATTGTTATTTAAGAAGCTGTGGACTTTTGTGGCAGTACGTGTGTTAAGCCTTGGCCTTTCCGAGTTTTAGCGGCTTTGTGTAAGTCCGTAATATTTGGAATGAGTGCTTTGTGTGCCATAGAGGCGGGGACGCAAAAGGTTTGCCCCATATTCTGTATTGAAAAAAAAAACCTAAGATATTTTACTCTCTGCACTATCTAAACGATCGTCTAAGATACTATAGCATTGATCCAAAATAGAGTTTTCCAAACATTTTTCTCTTAGATCAAAAAAAATCTTCGCTGAAGTAAGTAAACTTCTTGCAGTTAATTTGTTCATTTGCAATTTTATTTTACCCCGTAGTTGGTGATGATTTTTGGTAAATTTTATTAAATTTCCAGATGCAATTAAATTTTACAATCAACGAAACGCGTTTTAAAAAAGTTTGCACGCCCCAGTCGAGAAGAAATTTAATTAGGCAAACAAACTTTGACCATTTTCACCTTTTTTAAAGTTTAACGATTCCGTAACGAACTTACCTACTGGCTGTTATGAGCATACTTTTTAAGTTTTTATCATTTTCCATTTGTAATTTGCAATACATTTTTTTTATAAATAAAAAAAAAACTTTTCATTGTCTCGTTATTACGAATCTACATCTACGAGTACACTATTATATAAAACAATAACGCTTTTTATGTTTGTCTCTATATTTTTTTGCAGGTTGAAATGATTATAGTTAAAATAACAAAAGGTATGGCCTAAACAATCGCTATTGTAAAGACAACAGAATCCTGACCTTTGTTCGAAATAATTAAAGGCATTATATTTTAATAAGAATATCCTAATTAAGCATTAAAATCGTGAACTATATTTTAAAACGCACACTAAAACTGTTTTCATATAAACTAAAAGTATTTCTTAAGTTTTGCTTCAGTTTATTTCAAGCTGTCGGATTGTAATCGACTTTACTTCAGTATTTGTAGTTTCGATTTGACTTTGGTCGTGAATCGTGATGCTTTTGACTTTATCCGCTTTCTGAGATTAATTCGGACGGATCTGCGCAGTTTGAAAACGTTACTTTTATTCTATCTTTTAAATCCCCAAAAACAAAAAAATAAAATAAAATACCTAGGTACTTACTCTTAGATAGAAAAGTGAATAATTCAAAGGCGAAAATTATGTAGAAAGTTCACATTTGGGAACAAAGAATTTCAGATTTAATTAATATTAAATCTTTAGTTACGGTCGGTTGGTACCTGTGAGAGAAATTTTATACTTTTGTTAGGGCTCCGATTTGCATTTTGAACGTAAGCATTTTCAAGCGTCCCTTTTTAATATCATCCTTACATTTAATGTTTTCACCACATAAAACGTGGCTATTTTTCCCTACGTTTAAGTTATATATGAGATTACTAATTTCCATATTTTTGTGGTGAATATTAACAACCTAACTACCTAATATCTTCGGTCAGCAATTATGATTTGATGAATTAATTGGAGGCTTTGTCTATTATTCAATGTTTCGAGTTTTTCAAATTACTGCAAAATCACAGATTTATCGGTAAAATAATAATCGTTACCTAGTATTTTAAATTCTGTAATAGATCTGTAAGTTCATATAAATGCATCTGAGTTTTATTAAATTGTTAACTATTATCACTGCTATAAAGTTATATTAAAGGTATAGCGTTATTTAATTTTAAAATATACGAGTAACTAGTGTTGCCCGCATTATCAGGACCCGGATCCCTGGGAATCCAGGGCGCTGCCGCATCTCGTATCAGATGTAAACGATTTAAACGCTTTGTAATGAGAGTTACTCAAATAATTAAACGTAATTCTTTTTTGTAAGATTTTTTTATACAGAAGTTTTTTTTCTACGATAATAATATTAAACGTATGACTTCCTTCTATAATATTTTTTTGCTACTGTAAGTACGTTTTAGTCTCCATAACACAGAAAATATTTTGTTTTACTATATTTTAAAAAGTCAAACCAAATTAGCCGTAAATAAATGAAGAATTTTTATAACTTTATGAAAAAGGTATCTTAGTAGACTTGATGAACTTATTAAAAACTTGGATTCACTAAAGTCGAAGAGATTCTCAGTTTAAAAGAAAATTAAGCGTAACTTAATTTTATACCGAACTTTGTAGTTTTCAACTTTGAAGTTAATTCAAAGAGAGAGGTCAGTGAATTCTTAAAAGGCCAATCTCTACAAAGTTAGTTAAGTTGCGGAAATCTTTTGAGATCATTCCTTAGAATCTAAAACTCTTTAGTTCAGAAGGAAGTTGTTTGAGAATAGAGTTATATATAATAAGGTATAGTAAAGTAATTATAGACTCCGATTCTTGCATATTTCTTATACTTTCACAATATTAGAAGGAAATTTAGTACTAAGTGGTATAATGTTAACATTTTGGCCATTGTAATTAAGATTTTTAAAGAAGAAATACTGTATACTCGTAGTTATTTATATTTTCCTTTTATCGCCATCATCAAGTCGAGTACCTCAGGTCGTAAGCCTCCAATTTATTTCATTGGTAATGAATTAGCCCAACAGTTAATGGAATTAAGCAATAAAAGAAATTAATTGGGTTTACCAAATCTCTCATTTACTAATGAAACAAAGTTCTAAAGTATAATTACTCTTCCTGATATTACAAAATTATAAAGTTAAAAGTAAACTAACGGCCGAACGTTCAAACTCCACTCAAATTTAAGCGTCGCTTAAAATCTAAGAAGCGTCAAAATTAATCGAGATCGCCCTAGTATTTGGAGTTTCAGCGTGGACTCAACATTTAAGGCGCTCTTAGATATATAAGTGGCGTCTGAAAAGTCGGCCGTAAAGTCTGAAAAAGTATTCAAAAATTTAGATTAGCTAGTACCATGTTATAACTTTGAATAAATTTTGTTTAATGGATGCTAAAAATCGTAAAACTAGTGAGAAAGTTGTGCATGCTGCTAACTTGTGCAAAGTTTGGTGGTAATCAATTTCAATGCAATTTTTGTTCCCAACTAACTGGAGAGTAAGATGTATAACGAATATGTTTTTATGTATGTGGGTCGCATGTTAATTCTTTGTGACATCCTGTTGACTAAACGGGGACCAATTAATTACTATTAAGTCTTCTTACACAGACATGTGGATGCAGCGTGGTTAGGACTCCCTCAAGATGGACCGATGATCAGGTCAAGCTTGCGGGGTGCACTGGATGCGGGCAGCACAGGACCGGGCATTGTGGTAATTGCTGGGGGAGGCCTACGTTCAGTACTGGACGGCGATAGGCTGATGACGATGATGAAGTAAGTTTTCTTTAATATAACCGACTTCCAACAGAAGGAGGTTATTTTCTAAGTTAAGTTGTAAAAGTGTAAAGAATACATATTTTAAAGTGTTAGTGCAAATATGGTGCAAAGTGAACTCATCGATCACCGCCTTGCTTCCGCTTACTATAGCAGGGTCCTAGCGTTTTGAAAGCGTTTTGTGTACGTACAACCTATTTTATCAAGTTCTAAAAGTAGTGAGAAAATGGTGTTAAAAATGGCCAACTATTGTCACCCCTTTCTATCAGTGTTAGCCTACCTCTTCAGTAGACTGAATACGCGATAAAAACTGACTGCTGTAGCAAAATCTTCGTTTGTATCGCGTATTCGGTCTAATGAAGCCGTTGGGTTAAAGAAATTTTTAGAGAACTATTGGACCTTTTTAAAAAATGTTTTTCAATAGAATGAAAATTTTCATTCGATTATTATTTCTTACAAAGAAGATATTTTTTAATGTAGATGAAAACAAGCCAGATACTTTGAATGATAAAAAAATAGAACCATACTTTATTTCTATATAGGCACAAACAAAGGAATGAAACAAATATTTTTATTTTTCAAGAAAAGAATTCCGAAGTCAATAAACTAACTTTAACGAAAGCGAACTTTTAATTGTGAAGTATATTATTTGTTTGAAAATAATTATTTTATTAAAATAATTGCAAATAATTGTCATACTTTTCAATTATTACGTTGTGTTTACACAGTGAGTTATCTTTATCTTTACTTCTATACTTATATTATAAAGAGAGAAACTTTGTATTTTTGAATTTTGGTTTGTATTGAAATAACTCAAGAACTACTTACTGGGCTAATTTCAAAAATTCTTCCACCGTTAGAAAGCTACCCCGAGTAACATAGGCTATATA
>QDHC01000180.1:32506-54662 GCA_013186455.1 Papilio dardanus tibullus | reverse complement strand
TTTTCAATCCCTTCGTAATATTCTAGTTACGACTATTACATTGTGTTTAGGCAGTGAGTTATGGGTGCATAAAATACTAGCTGTTCTTCGCGATGTCGTCCGCTTAGAAGTAAATAATTTAACCTATGTTACTCGGGGATAACGTAGCTTTCTAACGGCAAAAGAATTTTTGAAATCAACCCAGTAGTTTTGAGTTATTTCAATACAAACAAAAATACAAAGTTTCTCTATTTATAATATTAGTATAGATAGTTACGACTATTACATTGTGTTTAGGCAGTGAGTTATGGGTTCATAAAATATTGTAATTTTAACCAAGAAAATATGTCCCGTACGGAGTCGGGACGAACTGCCAGTTAAATATAAAGTGAGAATCTTTAGTGTAAGTGCAAAGTGTGAAAATGAAACAAAGTAGCGGTTCAGTTAACGCCGAGGCTTCGAAAAAAATGTGACTTAGTAAGGCAAATGCTGGCACTGTTAATCTCTTTAAAAGCTTCTGTGAAAATGAATTCTACTTTTACTCTCGATGTATCTTTTGAAATAAAAAGATATAAAAGAATAAAAAGATGCAATCTATGAAGATTGTATCTTTTTATGAAATAAAAAACTAAATTGAGAAAGCTTGAAAACTAAAGTAAGTTTTTGTATAGAAAGTTAAGGCATGATTAGTGAGATTTTTTAAATTCTTAATAAAATTTAATAACAGTTTTATGTTGCAAATATATTTAAATAAGCCAGTCATATTAATCTATACTATTGTAATATTGTAAAGGGAGAAACTTTGAATTTTTGTATATATTGAAATAACTCAAGAACTACTGGGCCGATTTCATAAAATCTTTCACCACTATGAAGCTACATCATCCTCGAGTAACATAGGCTATATTATTTAATTCCACGCGGACGAAGTCACGAGCAACAGCTTTTTATAGAATAAATATTACTATTCACTTAATTCAAATCCGAAAATCTACAATCAATAATAATTACCTTAGTTATCAAGATAAGTATGTAATTTCCCAGCGCTCTACCTTGTTTAGTTACGTTACCTTACTTCGGATATCTTAATAATGATAATGATCAAGTAACAAAACGTTACTACGTTGTTTTAACTTTCCTAACAAGATCCAAGTTTCAAACATGCCGCGTTACCGCTGTTGTTAAAGCCAATTATGATCTCTCCTTTCCACAAATCTAATTTTGATACAATTAGAGCATTAATTTGAACTCACTAACGTATCAATGTTTTTTTTTATATAAGAGAACAGGCCAACGAGTGGCGTACACACCGAGGTCAATGTCTAAGCTATGTTGTCACATTCAAAGTCCTGACAGGCATATTGCCATAAGTATATATTATTTACTAGAGTCGAGTGAAGGTCGGGTAAGGTACAAAAGGAAAACTTATTCTTATTTTAGGACTTATGTAAACATATTTCGAAGTATGAACAGTTTTCTTTGCCTAGTGTAATATACAACTTTTCAGCTTAGTTGTGAAGAAATGTATAGAGTAAAGTTTGACAAAGGCAGACTGGAGTAAAACTGCCGGGTGTCGAATAATGTAACTTTGAAAGGCAAATGCGAAGGCGGCGCGGCGTAATGTATTTTAAGGCGGCGTTGAATTTTGTTGTGGGAAAAGATTCAAAGGTTCCATGTTTACATTTTAAGTACTAATCAAACTGGTTTTTGTGTAGATTTAATTGTTTAGGTGTATGCCTTTAGTATTTACAAAATAAAATTAAATGTTTTTCATTTGTCCTCATTAGTTCTGTAGTGAAACACTAGAATGACCTTTTACTATAGTATTATGTAACTTGAGAGGAGCGACCACACAGTAAGCCGCAGCTGCTCAGAAACTATATAAATGTCTAGAATTACCCGCTGCAGTCCGCTGTTAGACCAGCTGTTATAGCTAAAATACGAGCTCATAATCCGGTTTTAGAACATTGACGAAATTGTGGGAAGATCTCGGAACATTTTGCGCTTGGCAGTACGCTAACTTGAAGTTTGTTTATTTTAAGTTAAATATTTTAGTTGAAGTTAATAAAAGCACAACTAAGACAACAAGCTTTTTGTACATTTAATTGTAGTTGATTCTGTTTTTAAAGGTTCCATAAAGTTTTATGGCCAAAGTTTTCAGTTTCTTGACATTAGCACAGATAATATAATAGATAAATAGATAGACATTAGTAACTTCAAATTAAAGTCTCTGTAAAGATTCAATCGCCCGTTTTAAAATTGACTTGAGTGTAGGTCCTTCAACTTTATCGCTAAATTGTTTATCTTTTTCGAAATTAAAACTAAAAAATATTTTTGAAAAAGTTATGCACAGTTTTGTTGGTAACAAAATCTAGATTGTAGAAAACACTGATCTGCTAAAAGCTGCACATACGAATTAAATACTCTTTAATAATAACATTACTGGATTAAGCTATATTTTATTATTAACAGGTTTGTAGTAAACTAGTAAGATAAAAATAGTTTAAAGAGTTATTTATTGTTAATATGTTTGGCTTCAAGCTCCAAGAAGCCACCAAAAGTTTCGCCGCTCGAAGTGTGTAAAGAAACTTGGCTCAAAAGCCCAGCTTTAGCTTGCTTGGACTTTAACTTTTTATTAAAAACTTAATATATCTTTAGATTTCATATAAAAAAATGTCTTATTTTTTAGTATAATGAAATAAAACGTATCTTAGATAGATGAAGAAGTTTTTTTGTACGAGTATGATAATATGAGAAGTTTTCTGTATTATATTTTTATTGAAGTAAATAAAAATGTGTTTATCTGTGAAGTGGTTCATATGATGGATTTAGAGGAGGCGAGATACAGAAAATATTTCTCGCATTTATTATCGCTTCAGGCGTTCGTGAGCGTGACGCGTTTTATGCTTCGATAGAAAAAAATATTTCAACTTTTAATTTTGCTTTCAAGTTTGCCCTTTTTCATAAAGTCTCTTCATTAAATTTTTACTTTTGTACGAGTACTATAATTTTTTTCTTAAAATTCTCGATACTTAACTGTTAAACTGTTATTCTTTTTTTATTTCACAAAAAGGTTTTGACGTGCGTTTCAACCAGCAACATTAGTCCAATACTATTAGTCAATTTGAATATTAAAAACCTTTAAAAACTTCAGCAATGTCTAGATCATGTTTGACTATAATTTAATAACGAAATTTGGCTTTAGTTTGAAAAAGTAATAAAAGTTATTAATGACCAATACTCAAAGTTTATATGAGTACAGTTATTACCTAAAACCGTAATATATCTGAAGGTTACTCGTTTATACAACCAATTACTTGTAACAGTGTGTTAAATGTTATAGATTAAATTTTAGTTCTGTAATTAATTTTAGATTAAACTTGATTAAATTATTTCTAGGTTAAATATAGATACGTTTTATGAATGGTTTCAATATTGCATGTAAAATAATCTTTGTTAAATTGTGAACTCGTGAAGTCAAAATGTATACCAAAGTTAAAACTTTAATTGTAAAAATAAAAAAAAAATTATACATTTATCTCTTGTAGCTTGGATTAATAATTAAATTATCACTGAAAAAAAACTTCAGAGTAATAGATGAAATATAAGTTTTTGGCATTAAATTTTACGCTATTATATCGTATTTAAAAACGGAAAACATCGCCAAGAAATCGGGCCAAGCTATGACAGTGTTGACCTACAAACAAAACAATACAGAAGTAAACAAAGAGAAAACCCAAAATATAAAAACGGGGACCGTTAAAAAATCATGTAGGCATAAATATAATATTGGCAATTAAAAAAACAGTAGATGTAAAAAACACAACGTAAATCTAAAATTAGGAAGAGGAATTATCCTCTTGCTGTGCGTCTCCGTAGATTAAGGGTAGGCAAACGCATCTGCAATTGCAGATGTCTATGATCAGCGGTCGCATCGGTATTTCAGCGAATCCAGGTGGCCGCTTGCTCTTTGACCACTTTTTAACATATAAAAAGTCTATAAAATTAATTTAAAAACAAAAGCTTGTGAATAAATATTACAACTGTCACTCTTCTTTTAAATATACTGGTGAGATTTGTATAAAGATTTTTTCTTGTTCTGTAAGATGTTTGAGTGAAAAGTATTTTACCTTTTTTCGTTAAAAGTAGGCCTTCGTTTGACTTTCATGCGACTCGGTGAATGATTATAAAGGGCGTACGATGTTATTTTCGAATGGCCGGAAGCTACGTGGCAAGGGGAACAAAACTCGAGCTTTACTTACACTGAGAAACTTTTTATATTACAAAAATAATGATAAAAAACTGACATAAATATTTTTTGCCTCCTTAAATATTTCTCAAAAAAAAGTGGACGTTGTGTCGTGTCAGAAGGTCAAGATGTTGGGACAGGACAGAGATGGAAAGGGCTCCATCAACAAGGTCCAAAAACTTTAAATTAAATTATTTAAACTTTCGTGAGACATCTTTATAAACGAAAATTAAGCAACTTAAAATTCACGCGTTGCTTCGGTGCGCGTACCGGCTAGTTTCGACCCCTCGGGGGCTTTTCCTCAGGGATGAGTGGGACTTTTGTTACGTCGCGGTCGCGGCTCGTCCCGAGAGTTCAAAACTAGTCGTCACCGAAGCAACGCATTTAAACCGTTTAATTTTAGTTTAAGATAATTAAAGAAAGAGATAGATAGAAAATTCTTATATTTTTTAACAACGATAAGTTGTTAAAAAGAGGAAAACACTCGTACATGATATGTCATAGAAAATAGGATTTTATGTGCATAAAGAAAATCTTTCAAACTTTAATAAAAATTAAAACAGACAACAACCCAATCGCTTGTTGTGAGAAATATAGTTTAAGCATACAAAAAGAAGATTGTTAAAACAGACGTACATATTCTTTTAATATGTGTGTATATGCCTCTAATATATGAATGTCTCCTACAACCTTTAGAACATAACCATTAAGTAAGTTAAGTTCCTCATTTGTCTATAATACACTCTGCTATTACTCGTAATATAACATATTGTGCCTATATTTCATGCTCTCTTGAGCCTTGTTCGCACCAGGATAGTATTTTAGTCGAGTAACAAGTAGCAAGTGTCCGAAAAAATGATTTACTAATGTAATCTACTAAAATGTTGCTGTTCGGATTTGCTACTCGACTTAAATACTATCCTGGTGAGAACAAGGCTTTACGATTTTCTCTACCATCTAGAACAATACTTTGTCAATTCTTAGATATGAATTATTCTGGATAAAATACTACAGTTTAAGTGTATTTTATTTCATCTAAGATCTATTTACCTCAACCAAATTAGAAAAATATTCGAGGAATCATTTTTAGTTAATAACAATTTGCGCTTTTCTTATCGTCCCTTACATTATCTTTAAAAAGACAAACCATAATATGTTTTTGTATATTTTTTTAGCAATGGAAACAGGATAGTGTTGGTATACATATACGTAACTGTAGATTGTAGATGGCATTGTAACTTCTACAAATAGTACTTCTTACTTTTAATTCTAACAAAACTGTACTCTCTAACCTGTATCAAACTTATCCCATTGAATGTTTGACCGTGTGGAAAATTGCACAACTTTGTTGAACGTCTTACAATCGACCAACTATGTCAATTTCTTACTAGCTCTGCAAACTTGGATCTTAAATCCTATTTAGCTAATTTTGTAAATATTTAGTTACATGAGTAAATCGTGTGAGTCGATCGGATGAAGTGATAGTAGATTTTATCGAGCGTTCTATGGCGTGATAGTAATGTTTATGACAGTAATTATACTAATAGTCATTAATTGATTTCTATAAAAGACCTTTAGTTTAGATTTAGTACGAGAATCTACACTAAGGAATTGCTTAAATACATATTAAAAGACTCTGAGTAAGGCAATAGGGAAAATATTTAATTTCACACCTTATTCCGGGTACTAATAGCGACGGTTCTTTGCGTATTTATGTTTTATTCATTTTAAGTGTATAAAATTCGTTCTGTTATAACCAACAATACATTAGTTATCCAGAGCACTACATAACAGAGTGAACATGACAGCCGTACACTCGCGGAGCGGTCAAGCACGAGGGAACAATTTGACACGTCATTTACTCTACCCACTTCTGCTATTATTGTTTAAGTACCAGAGATTGTGCTTATTTAATATCAATATTGTAATTATAATTGCAAAGAAGCTTTGAATAAAAGGAGACGAGTAATCACATTGTTAAATGTATCAAATGAAGTATCAATGTTCGAAATATAGCACTCTTTAGTTGTAATTGTTTATTGTCCACATTCTCTAGAAAACTTAACTATAAATTTCACCAAAGCACACGGTGAGTAAGAGAGAAAAAACTACAGATTTGGAGAAACAACCACAGACTTCTAGAGGTGGCCACAGATATACAAAATTAACAGATTAGAAATCCGCAGATTCATAATCGGAATGCCACAGATATTTAATTGCATTAAATAATCAATTTATGTGTCAAAGGGATAAAAAGAGTAAAAATTCTACAATAGAATTTGTAGAATTAGTAAAAATTCTACAATAGAATTTGCACCATAATTTGTGCCCCATCGTAAAGGCAATTGGGTACTTACTTGTTAGTAGTTTATAGTCATATAGTAAATTTTAATAAAAAATGTGTTATACCAAACTATTTAATGTCGTTTATTTTCGACATATAACCCGAAAGAAGTAAAGTGAATTAATAAATTGTATGAGCGCAATTGCCTCTATTGGAAAACCGTTAGCCGCAAGGAAGATTGAAAACCAACAGGAATGAAATCAATAGCCGTTTGTTCTCATATACTTTTATATACTACGACTACATTTATTATGTAATTAATAACATAAATTGGTTTAGAAAACGAAAACTTATTTATGCTAATATTATAAAGAGAGAAACTTTGTATTTTTGTATGTATTGAAATAACTCAAATACTACTGAGCCGATTTCAAAGATTCTTTCACCATCAGAAAGCTACATTATTTCCGAGTAACATAGGCATAACATTTATTTAATTCCACGCGGACGAAGTCGCGAACAACAGCTAGTATCCTATACATAGAGTTGAAGTAAACAAGGATATGATTTTAAAACATAATATAGATACGAATAAATCAGAATAATAAACAAAAATACACAAAGGGTCAAGCGAATTGAAAGTCCGGGTTCATTAATTCAATGAGGCAAATTAGGAGACTTAATTACATGCATTAGCCATTCAAAGCAGTTGCTTAAAGGACGTGCTGTTTGCATTGTTAGGATACTACTCATAATACGGTACAATACTTACGTGACCGGACTGCACATGCTGAATTAAACATCAAAACATGTATCACATACGATGCCGACGGACTATGAAGTCACCAGAGTAGAGTAAAAATACAAATTTCTAATACATTTTTGCTAGTGCAAAATAATAGAATAGAATCCTAATAGGTAGCAACAATATGTCAATAGCCTTTGTTATTCGGGGGTTATGTAAAATTCTGATAGGGAAAGAATTTTTGAAATTCATCTTGTAGTTTAGCGTTTTCGTGGTACAAAATATCTACAATAATTGTCAATCTATCGTTTCACGTTTTAAAATATATACAACGTATTCAATAAGTTTCACTGCTGTAGTTGTATTGGGTTTAATAAAAATATTTTTTATCTTGTAGATGGAGACAAGTTTGTTACCAAAACACTTTCCAGTATCAATTCGGTAATGCCTCCCTGAGCAGGTTACGAGTTTACCATTTTTCTTTTACATTTTTTAATCAATAGAGTGACGGAAAATATAAAAGTTTTTTTTCCACGGTCCTTTAATAGACAAAGTTTTTGTAAATTGTATCTTGTTAATGTCAAAGTTAATTTCTTTTGCCTTCGCGTTGACGATTTTTTTTTAATTTAAATATCTTTAATTAAAATCATGTCTCTTGTGACATTGATAGATTAAAGGAAGAAGGAAAGGAATTTATGAAGAGCGATCTAAATTCTGTCGCATATAAAATATTAGAATCTGAAGTAAATCCTTCATGATAAATGAAGCATTGTTTACGTCTTTACTTAACTTAGATACTTTTTGAAATGTATCGTTAATCTTTACTGTTTTTTACAGTATATTTGAGAATGTAATGTTTGATACTGATGTTGTAGACACATACCCCCTTATTCCGAAAAAAATAATAATATAGTACTGCGATAAACGAGAACCAATAAGTCGTCGATTATACGATACTGGAGGACACTCGATACTAAATAAGAGAGACCAGGGGTCTCATTAAACCAAATTAAGTACAAAAAGAAGTACCAGGAGCTAGGATGTTCTGTATTTTGGAATAAATTTTATGAATGTACCAGTATCAAACGTAGAAAGTACAACAGTAATAACGCTGATTCTCGTTTCGGAATAAAGCGGATAGTCCTCATTAGAATTTCATAGTAACTTTCTGATAGCACTTGAACCATAATTATATAACCACTTTTGACGCTATGTCTAGTGCTGTGGTAAAAATCTTTGATAAATTCACTCTGTTTATATTTTACACAAACGGGAGCAAGATTGAAGCATTTTTGCCTCATTGGTATTCAATCCCTCTTGCGGTTATCGGATTTTGGAGCCGGCGCTTTGAGAATCTAGTAATTTAATTTGCCTTTGATATCTACACAAGGTGGCACTGCTGGGTCATGATTTACGGTTACCGTTATTAGTGATATTGTGATGCTCGTATATACAGTACTTTTTATTATATGGTATTATACGTGCGGCAACCTTATATTACGAAGACAAGAATTTGTCATTCGTGTACATACAGAGCCTATGTTTTTATTACACCGATGTCACGCAAAAAACGGCCTTACAGATAAGCAAAACCTCCGTTTTTTCCGCGAACTCGGTCTAATGAAGCCTTCGGGTTAGAGTCGTGGAAATTCGTCCACTTCACGATTGTCTTCTGCGTAGTCATCGTACATTGAACGAGCAAGCACGTTCGGCAAAAAGTTAGCGGCCAGTATTATTGTCAATTTATTTAGCCTCACAAGAAGTGAGTGCAAAAAAAAGACGTCTGTTTATTTGATGAATAAAATGGCGTATTTCAATAAGGTATCGCGATTTTCGAATAACTAATATTCAAATCAAACTAGTTAATAATTCATAATTGTTAATTTATAAAAGGTAAAGAAAACTGGTTATTTGTAGAATTACTATATAAATATGTCGTATTTAGTGAACTTTATAATAATAAAAGCCATGTATTATAAAGGTATATTTAAGCATCAGCAAGTTAAACAGGCATTGTTTGAATAACTCGTGAAACAATGCGAACGCTTTTCATTTTGTCGACAATGCTGAAATTATGGAATCAAAAGAATTTTCGTTAATATTAGAATTTAGTTTGATGTTAAAAATATGCAAGGTACTAAGTGAACATGTTTTTAGGTCGTCGGGCAGGTCAGGGGTTTGAAAACTACTGCTATTAAAAGTACTAAGTAATTTTTGGTTCATTGAATTTCTATATTATTTTTTAGGAGAAGGGGGCAAACGAGCAGCGGACCAACTAAATAAATAAAATTGTGTCTATATGCTTGAAATCTATATTATTTTAATTTAATCTAACATATACAAGTACTTTAATATCTGGATTTGTCATAATTTTGAAGAATTAATTGAAATTATAGGTACTTATATGAAACTAAAATAATTTACATTAGTAGTAGTTAGTAGTAGTAGTAGGGGCTATGTTTCCGCAACTCCACAACTGGCGCGTATTTTGCGTAATTTTCATTATTTTGTAATTAAAAAAAGCTTTTAATAAAGTAAAAGCGATATTGCCTAAGTTTAATAAGAACAAAATAAAAATTTGCTGAAGAGTTATATTTTCATTTATCACTTTCGACCGTCATCAATCAAAATGATTGCCTAAACAAAATCACGCCGATCTAAAATAAAAAGATGAATACAAAAAGTTCTTCTTTCAAACATTAATAACACTTTTTTGTTTCACGAACATTTCAGAAAGAATAAAAAATAAAATAAAGCGAATATAATGTAAATATAACAGTACATTATTATAAATTCAATGTAGATTTATTAAAAAACTTTATAAAGAGTTATTTTTTAAAATCAATCATTAATTAATACAATAAAATAATATAAATAGAAAGCTGTAGACAGGTCACAGAATTTCATCTCCCATCATTTTTAAAAATCTACTAAAAATCAGTAAAAGATCTGGTTATGTATATAAAATCTAAAAATAAACGATTGTTATGCAAGACACAGCGTACTCAAAGCTTCAGTACAAAGGCTATTATCTTATTTCCTTTGCATTGAAACAACTGACGTACGAAAGGATAAGGTACGAATGTACAGCAAAATGGGGTCCGAAATACGATAACTGATACAAAGGGATCACGTACAGTCCTGTTAGTTATCAAAAAGGTTTAATTCAAGCCTGAGACACAGCTGAAATACTAAACGATGTTTACGTCTGATACTGCTTTTAGGTTATTTTCAAAATTAATGAAAAGGCGTGTGTTAAACAGTCTCTGCTTTTAAAAAGATAAATTCAAAAGAAGGATTAGAAAATATATGTATAGAGTATAGACGCTAAAGTTTGCTGTAACGTGCTTTAAGACCGGTATATGAGCTCAGCGATATTGAGTAAATAAACGTTTTTTTAAAGCACGAGAAAAGGTAAAAAATGTGATACCAACCTTATTTTAGATGTGCCGTAATCTGCAACAAATGTAATAAATATTTAATTTTATATCGAAAAGTGTAGTTACGAGTAAAGTAGTAGAAAGTTAGAAACTACTAAAACTACATAAAACTAATACGTTTATTATTGCAAAGTAAGTTAAATTCTCCTGTTTATAAATCAAGATGTTAATGGCCATGTAAGCATAAAAACAGTTGAATATCGCCCATTTTGTATTATCATAAATCGACTGCTATTAGCTCGTCGCTAGACAATGTTATGTTGTATTTATTATCTACACTGTTTTCTAAGAAAAGATTATCTGAGTTTATACTCTATACTATACTAATAGAGATTTTTCTTTAATTTTTGCATTATAAAAATCTTTTGCTAATTATCATTAAAAACATTTTCAACCTTGAATTATTTGTTTTAAAAGAAAAGGGTACTTTTATTTATGCGTTAACTTTACTCATACTTTCATAACAAAGAGGTCTTAATGTAATACATTTTTTTACTTTGCTCGTTAGACTCAAAGAAGTCTTGTTTGTAAATAATAGAGTTATAATGAACCCAAATACGAAGATTCAATTTCTTTTAATAAGAAATTTCTTTTGTATGGTTATTACTTATTTTCATTTATAAAACGGAAATAATACATCATAAAAAAAAATTCATTGACTTGATAACTTCCTTCTGTTGGAAGTCGGTTAAAAATCTGCGTATTTTTTACTATTATCGTGCTACTTTATTTCCTTACAATTATTCTTCGTTCTTTATCGAAGCAACAATATTTTTTTGGGTACAGTTCCAGGTACAATATACTGCATAAGCGAGCGAACATAATCCGTATATTTCTCTTTAATTTTATTGCGCTTGCTAAAATGTCTGTCGTTTGAATGCGCAAAATGTTTTAAAGGCAATTCATTTCATTTTGTTACTGTCCTTAAAGTGAATAACTTTTGTTCCCAAATTTTAGCAATATCAACTGTATACAGATGCTGTGGAATTCATGGGACAATTAGAAACATTTACACAGTAAGTATGCCTGCACTAAAATACATACCAGACTGCTTCTAATGTTAAGTTGTACGAGTAGTGGTAGTACTCGTAGTAGAGACTAAGCTACCACAACTTCAAGAGCAGCGCGTTTTCGTGAGAGATAACAACCACATCAATCCAGTCTACACATCACGAAAAAGAACTCAAGGAAAATGGAAAAAATTGTTCGAAGAACGACCAAAACATATGAATTAAGATTTGAGTTCTATTATAGGCATGCTAGGTTGCTTATTAATATGTTAAAATAAATATATCTAATTAAAAAAAAGAAGAAATTCATTTTTAACTAGGATTTTATTACTAACAACATAATAAAGAATAGGGCGTCAGAAATGCACCACAGAGTAGTGGAATTGTAGTACATACATCTCGACATTTGTTGTCGTTTGAGAGTGCGGGACCAAAGTGCACTTTAAACCACAGACACCTGGAGGACTATTTGTTTTAACTTTTACTTAGTGTTTTACTTTGCTGAACATTTTATTCATCGTATTTGTTTAACACTATCGTCTGAATAATATAGTTAGGGAATAAATACAAGCCTAGCACGTACGTAGTAGAAAATGATGACATTGTGTAATAAACGTAAGAATTTTGGTTCATTTTATAATATTTTTACATTGTTTTTGTTACGTGAAGTTTTCTACTTTCATACTTTTTTCATTAATTTAATTTTGTTTTGCTTGAAACACGCAAAGATCCGCAGAATATTCCGAAAACTTCGCTCCTGTAGCTATTTAACCCTAATATTTATTTTTCTTTCTACTGAGAAAATATTCAATATTTTCTTATAGCACAGACAAAAACTAAAAACTATTTTTTTTAGATTATAAAATGAACACTTACATAGTTCTTATTTGTTTAACAATTTTTTATTATTTCGCATAAACCACATAAGTACAGATAATAACAAAAGAAGTATACAATACTATTTCATATCAAAAGCATAAAATAATAAATTATGATGTTCTTGGAGAGTTTTATTTAATTTCAAATTGTAATTAATTTAAATTCAAAAATGATAGCATCGTAGAGGCTATTTGGTTGCTTTCTAAAAGACCGCCGCAGCGCCCGCATTTGCTTTTGACACAAATTATTCCGACACTAAGCTTGTTCTTCATCTTTTTAGCAAATCTTTTAATTAAAAAATCGTATTATCTAATATTAAGGTCATTAATTAATGTCTAAGTAAATCTTTACGACAAAAAAATTAAAGTTGGAGTGACATAGTTACGGGTCCCTGAATAGAGGTATTGGTCACATTGTCACAGTAGCCTTTTTTCTCAAAGGTGAAATCACGTTTTGGATCCTAGTGCTTTTGGGGGGAGCACAATTATCCCCCTGCTCTTCTCCCTCCCTCTTCTACTCAATTCCCCTAGCGGGAAGAGACAAAGGGCATACCAAACTAAGGCACCTTGTTCCTTCTTGGCCATATCGTGGGCGCCGCGGGCACAGTAGCATAAGGCATCTATCTTTTGTTGTATACGTTTAACCCGGACGATGCTTTTCGTTATATTTTTAAAAAAAAATTCATATCTGATGTTAGATTGAGATAAAATGATTAATTGTAGCAAACCAAAAACTTTCATAGTAGCGTGTGCGCTTCGTGTCAATACAGCGATATTAATTCCGATATAATTTGTATGCGGCTTAACGCAATAATTAATATCGAATTAATTTCTGTCAGAATTCAGCATACAATCATAAACTAATTATAACAAAAATAAATGACGATCGAAGTACGAGTCTCTAATGCCTTGTTCGCACCAATATAGTATTTTAGTCGAATAACAAGTAGCAAGCATCCGCACAAAGGATTTAGTAATCTATTCTACTAAAATGTTGCTGTTCGGACACGTTTAGTTACTAAATTACTTGTTACTCGACTAAAATACTATCTTGGTGCGTTCAAGGCTTTACAGTTTGCAAACCCTATTTTCTACAATTTTGTACAATAATTTATTATAACCATAACCTATCTTAATCTCCTTGCAAAATACTGTATGAAAGCAATTTTAGCAGCTTATTAATTATCTAGTCTAGATAGACTCTTACTTATCAACTACGAAAAGCTATTAATATTATTTAATGTTGAAAAGAAGATACAATAATTTATCTCACATGTGAATATCAAATGAGTTTGAAAGTGTGAACACTTATAAATGTTTAATAGGAAAAATAGTTAAATGTGCAATTAACGTGTTATCGCAAATTCAAAGAGGCTGCGGGTTAAAGCGGCATTCGAGACTTCAGCGGAGTAATTGCTTTGGACCAGTTTAAGCTAAATGCAGCGGTTTGCAGTTGAGAATTTATCACCGCGTTGTACTCTTGATACACTTTGTATGCTGTGTTTTAGAGTTAATTAATTTGATGTTTGCTTCTTACTAAGGTGAGAGTTTCATAAACACACCTTAAAACGTAATTATAACCTGTTTGAAAGTTTAAGCTAATTATTTTGCATTCATTTTGTAGGGAAAAAGGAGCTGTTTAAATTAATGTAGAGTTATTATTGCAAATACATTTAACACTACAAAAAATGTTTAACAGTTTTACTGTCATAAAATGTATCATTAGCGATAAGGAACAGAATATGTTGAACATGATAAATAAGTAAGGATAAAACATTCAGACGAAATGAAAACCTCCTCTTTTTGGGAAATCGCTTAAAATGGTAGAAAATGGACATGTTACAGAAAGTCAATACGCCAATTTCAACGTATTGAGGATACATTTAAAGTTTACAGTTCGCCGAAAATGACAAACGATGATGCGCTTCCCGATGTGTTCCTTCATTAACAACGACGTTGATTTATTGCCGGGAGCTTTGAAGAAATTCAACAAGGATCCTCATTTGTCATTGGATGAATTTATGAGGGCTCCACTAAAGCGTTTTTGAATTTAATAACAGATGAAGTCAAGTTAAGGAATTGAGGTTACGTGACTACATAAAATTTGAATTTAATTGAATTAAAAAAATAGGAGAAATAAAAAAAGGTTGGTTTTAGTAAGTAAATTAAATGAAGTAGTAAAGTCGATACACACTGGAGATCAATAGCTGCAGCATATTCAACATGAAGTAAGGAGAGAATAGAATAGAGTAGAAACAAAGAGGATAGGTTATGTAGTATAGATTACAAATCGAATATTAGAATTAAAACAATTCAATAACCATTCCATACGTTTTATATTATACTTTTATCCTTTTGATTAATAACTGTAGAATAATAGCTGAAAACTTTTCTTTGAAATCGTATCGCGACCGACGACAAAGGTTTGCGGAAAACGTAACGGAAAGATCTTATCGTCTTATAAAACATTTCAACCATTGTAAGAGATACATTTCTTTGAGATTGTTACACAATTTTATTTTCAATTTTATTTAAAAAAGATTCTTTTAAACGGTATAATTGAAATTGTGCAATTCAACATTTTCTAATGTCAAAGTACGGAAAGAGTTTTTAGTATTAGAGTTGCCTATTTAATGAGGGCCAAAGCAATAAGCTCCTGATAGGTGCCAAGGTAGAGTCAACAAATCTGTGATCTCTCCGTACAAACTTTTTTGTTTAGGATCTGATTACTGTTCTTGGGCTTCTTTGTATCTCCTACTTTCTTACAATTATCAAATGGCTTGGAACTCTGTCTCAGATTTTTTGTTTGATAAAGTTTCTTTATAGAGTTTTTATTCTTGACTGTACCTATACATTTATTGACAATTAATTTCACAGTTAAACATCGAGACGCTATCATTGTGTATAATGCAGTAGTCAATTCCCTCGATATTGAATCACGGATGCATTATGGTTGGAATGGATCTCGTCGTCTAATAGCTGTACAATCTACTGCAATCTAATATAGGCATGTTTAAGACTGTTTGGTATTAAAATACGTAGTTGGATAATACCATAATACTAATGATGATAATTTGATTATTTACAAATTCATAGTTGTTAAGGAAACGTATTTTACGGTGTGTGATTTCTATTACACGTAAGGAAGCGTATTTTACGGAGTGTAATTTCTATCACACTCCGTAAAATACGCTTCCAATGACACTCACTTGAGAAAACAGGTTTCAGCGTTTAGGCTACATGTAACAGTGAGATTGATATACATAGAAATCGAAATGCTTACAATACTGGAGCGGTAATTATAATTTCTTTCATTTTTGTTATCTTTCATGTGTTAATAAGTCTTGAATAAAAAAGTTACGTAAATCAGTTCTCTCTACCGACTAACTCTAAAGTTACTAGTTACCAGATTAGTCCAAGATGAGACTATAACTGGTTAACTTTCAACATAAATACGTTTACTATTTAAGAAGAAATGTTTAAAAATGAAAGTAATACATATAAGGAATGTGGATGTTGTAGAAAATAAGATCGGCGGGATATCGCGTTAGTTTTTCTTAAGAAGTTATATAACTAGTTTCTATAATACTATACTGTGTTTTACTTGTAAATAAGTTACATACTTATACTTGTAAATATGCCTTTTTATAAACTATTTTTTTTAAGCTTAAATAAATGAAATTTAAAGTTTTGCGTAAAATTTTCCTCTTGGGGTTAAACTTTTTGATAACTAAAGTTTTTGCAGCTATGTTGGTAAAATTAATTCATTAAAAATAACTTTTGCTACGTTTTTTGTTGGATTTGACTTACCTTTAAGGCTTTTACTTAGTCAGTTTTTTTTAGATTAGATCTAAAGATAGCATATATTTAGTCATTTTTATGTTTTCTCACTAGAGGTAAGTTTTCCAAGTAAACTTTGGATTTGCATTTACTTGTTCCGATGTAGTTCGTGTTAGTCGTTATTTGCAAGTGTTTCTACAGTGTTAGGAACTTTGTTCACTGTGTAGAGACTAAGAAATGTCACGTACGATTCAAATACTGGAAGATTTTTGTATTAAATACAGTCATAAAATATATGATAGATAGGACCATACTTTACTAGATTTTATTACATATTTTCTAGGTTAAAAGTGAAAAATCACTATCTTGTGTTGTATGGGATAATTTCAAATTTTCGTTTTAATTAAAGTTTTTGTTAGTTTCCAAAAACGCGTTAAAAAAAACATTAAAGTAAGAGTGTGATGATAAAAATCACAGTATACAATTTCTCCTCGTAACACAAAAGTATATATAAATCTAAATTAAAACTACAAAAAAATACAAATACAAATGTAATATAAAAACGTAATTAAAAAACACCTGTGTAAAGTCAGTCCGGGTTTCATATCAGTATGAGAATGTGAATTACTTAGAGAAATATACGCTCGTTTCACACTTTAATATAGACGAGAATACGCGCGTATGCAAAGTGAGGTTAACTGAACCGTTGCTATGTTAATTAAGTCTGGATGTCTGATGAATGTAATATAATTTTAGTTGACGCCACTGATAATTCTGATTTGTATAATATTTACTGAATTGGTATAAGAACTCACTTAGAAGACGGTTATCATTACATTTGTAGGTAAAACTGTGATAGAAAAAAATATATTTTGGTACACAATTGCTTGATGAGTTTATCCTTTTATTGTATTATGCCCGATTTACATTATTCCAGTCCAGCGATCGAAATTAACACTGGATTATAAATGGTAAATTGTGAACTATAACTGAAAACCACGCAGGCATTTCAGTGTGGATATTCATATTTCGTATTGTTATGCAGCGCTGATTTTAATCGCTGGACATGATCAATGTTAACCGGGCCTTATGCCTAATTTTTTTCTGACTCAAAATGTAGAGTGTAGTAAATGAAGTAGACAGGTCAGGTACGTACTTAGCTTAACTTAGTTAAATGAATGTTGGTCTTTTAATTAAAACTAACGGTGGTTGTCCCTGAGTGTGACAGAATTTTCTAGAAGTATAAACTCAAAGACGGTCAAGCGGTCCCGAGAGAGATGTTTCTAGACGCATCATTAGTTAAACTATGTCTAGCACTCAAGCTACTGTGACGTCAGCAAAACATATAAGAGCATTTTATATACGTGTACGGACTATTCTAATTAATAAAAAAAAATCTTGTCTGTCCGTAGTAGACTCTTTCTTAAAAAAGAGAAGATAAAAATCGACTTCTTCCTTTTGAACTTAAAACACTTTAATTTTTATAGTAGAGGTCAAGAAATGTCCACAAATAGAAACAACTAAAAGACATCTAAGCATACATGAGTATAGAAATCTATATCTACACAAATAGTATAGAAAGGAAATATTTGTATTTTTCTATGTATTGAAATAACTCAAGAACTACTGGGGCGGTTTGAAAAAAATCTTTCACCATTAGAAAGCTACATTATCCCCGAGCAACATAGGCATATTATTCCTAGCGGACGAAATAGCAAACAATAGCTATTTGATAAAAACCAAAGAGTGTTCAGATAATCGAATATTTACATATAAAATATCCTGAGGGAGCCATCAGAAAGGCATTACGACCCATGATAAGTGTTTTATGGCGTTGCGATAGTACCGAAACAAGCGATGCTTGGAAATGCCAATATTTAGATACTTTCAGAGTTAATGATTCAGCTATTTTTTAAGTTAAAGTAAGTATTATTAGTTATCAGTATCGTTATTAAGTAAATTTATTATTTTTATAGAGATTTATACTATTTGAAAAAGCAGTGGACAGAGTGGACTTGGAATTTGAATCACTTTATCTATTTTTTATTAGTAAAATGATAAATATAATCCGTCTAAGTGCCTCATTGTACATTTAAAGACATTACTTACAGAAAAAGTTAAGTTAAACTTAAGCACCAGGTTATTTTTATATAAAATACTTGGTTTACAAGCAGCATTGCAACGAGCAATTTCATGGGCGGGTAAATAACTTAGTTGGGAGCCATCTCAAACATCTTAGGTCGTAGTTGATATTTAATATCAAACGTTCTTTAAGATATTTCTATGTATTACATAAGAGAGAAATATAAACGAGTTAGTATTGAAACTTTATTCATTAGAATGTTTTAGACAGAGTATAATAATTATGTTATGTGTATCTGACAGCAATTTGTTAATGACATAGCCGGGGAACTTGCAGAAAGTTTTGTGTATTATATTTTTCGGATAGCTATTTATCGAATCATTAGTATACATATATGAATACAAAATACATATATGTAGATAGTGAACGAATAGATATTCATCATCACCGTGCCCTTGTCCCTATGGAGGGTGCACAGTATGAACTACTACCTCATACTTCTTTAGTCGTCATTTTTCAATTTACTCCTTTTTTGAGCATATCTTCTTTCATACAATCCATACTTTCTTTAGCCTTCCTGTACCTTTGTATCCATCCTCATTCAACTTAAAATGGTTATTTATTTAATTAAAGGAACTAAACAAAAGAAATTAAAATTAAAAAAGAACAA
Organism: Papilio dardanus tibullus; assembly: GCA_013186455.1. Classification (NCBI taxonomy): domain Eukaryota; kingdom Metazoa; phylum Arthropoda; class Insecta; order Lepidoptera; family Papilionidae; genus Papilio; species Papilio dardanus. The sequence goes on along the minus strand of QDHC01000180.1, from coordinate 35,544 downwards.
ATACTTAACGAAAAAGATCAAGGCACTATTTTTACACACAATGTACAAAGAATTTCAATTAAAATTCTGTTTTATTTGAAAACAAACTGCGTGTTTCTTTTATATTATAATTCTTCATTGAAATTGTGCAAATAAAAGGTACGGGTTCTGGTTTGTAAGGAGTGTATTTGTTTACATAGTACATACGAACGGTAATAGAATATAATAGGGTTACGTGACACGACTTTACATAACAAATTAAACTTCATACAAGGGTCCTACGTTCAATTATAGAATATGAAGTCATAGCATTGTCTTGACTTTACACAAAAAAGTCACTTAAGTAAAAATAAAATTTTATCAATACAGATATGTACTACTATTAACTGAGATATTTATAATGAAAATGAAGAAGAGAGTGTAAAAAAAAACAATCTCATGGACTCCAAAAGATGTAATAACATTTTCTACGAAAAACAAAAGACGAAATAAAATTAATTAAAATGAAAACGTATTAAATTTCCACCAAAGAGGTAACTTCTTGCTGGCCAGTCTTCCGGCCGCAACAACTACACCAGTATAGGTTCGCCCCAACCGTTATAATGCTAGTAAAATGTACGTGCTTGTCTCCATCTTCAATCTCAAGAGCGATTTTTCAACGCGCGTTAAAAAAGCTTTGAAATAGAACAAATACATTTCCATGTATTTGTTCACACGGAGGCGCTTTTAAATATCAATCGCGAAGAATTGCATATAGACCTCTGGGCAAACGAAAGAAGAGTGATTTTACAGTGTTCGTAGTTAAAAAGCGCGTGTGAATGCAGACTAACTTTTTAATTTAGTTTAATCAATATTATCTATAGTAGGGTAATTTAATGCAAAGATTGTTCTTATTTTTATTGAAATCCTGAAACATTATTAACCCACGAATTGTAACTAGTTATATGTGAAATATAATAACAATTTGGTCACGTATTTTTGTACTACACAAGAATATATACCATTTGTAAGTTTACGATCGTTCCGTTTTTCTACACTTACACAATGTTTACATGATGTCATAGAACTTAGTAAACAAGTTTCTTTAATGTTCGCCGACACGCGAATGCATTTCGACATTTCCTTTGACGTAGCGTAAAGGAAACCAAAGGGAGTTCATCTAATGTGAGCACTCGTTTAATGTATACTACACACGTTAGATTTTTGAAAATACAGGAGCATATTCTATTCAACTCTATTATGTCTGTCATGCGAAACCTAACGTGTATAGCCTTCATAATGGTAAGTAATTACTAGTATAATGTGACACAGTAATTACGAAGGATACAGGGATAAATAAGATCAAAGAGAAGAAACCCTCATAATCGTTAATCTACAATTATATTTCGTTCGCAAAAATACGAAAAGTACAACACAGATTTATTTATTTTTAAAATTTCAATATTACTTATTATTTTATTTGGAGCACGAGATGGTATCGAAAAGCAAATTGTATTTTTTAATAAATAGGGTTCAAGTTTTTAGTTCTTTTGGCTCATTGCTATTCAATCCCTTTTGTGGTTATCGGATTTCCCGGCGAGGGAATAGAGCTTTAACGTTATATTAATTTAATTTGGTTTTACCAATTTCGTAAGGTGACTGGTCAAAGTGGCATAATGGAGACTTATTCTAGTGAAAATAACATGTCTACGTGTATTTGAATTAAATATTCGTATTTTATTAATGTTAAAATTACAAAAACAACTGATTAAAACAAATTACAAAGTTAGTTAAGACTGCTTGCTGCGATTTGTTCTATTAATTTCTATTATTTAAAGTTAATTTTACGAAGTAATTAGTCAAAAAAAGTTATTATAATAATCTTACTTATGTTAATTAAACATAACTTTAATTAATTGTTTAAACTGCTAATGTATTTTTTACGCTTAGTTGATGTGATCTCACCGCGGTACATAATATATTATGAAATAATGGAATAACCTTGCCCTAATTAGCTGTAGCGAGTTCTAAATATTATTAAATTTCATTCTTATTCAATGTAAATTAAATATGAATAATTATTACTTTAACATTATTTTCAGGGATTAATTTTGATTCTGGCTTAAGGTAGAGAGGATTTTTCTTATCTTAGGGCCTGGGATGGACTATTTTTATACTATACAACTTACATTTTTAACTAAAATATAAATATAAAGCGCTTTTTCTGCCTTATCGATCCAGCGATACCATAAGACATAAGGGAGCTCCAAGTCCGCGATTGGGCCTGGATGGCCAAGTTTGGAAAGATTTTTTGCCGGGGGCCAAGGCCCACTTCGGGTCTTCGTGTCACCCTAGTTAGTTAGTTAGTTAATAAAGCGCTGACATTAACGTGTTACTATAATAAAAAATAGCGCAAGTAAGACCCGAAATTGAATTATCCTTATCCTTATCCTTACATAGTATAAATCAATAACGCTTTTTTATGTTTGTCCCTATATATGCTTGAATCTTTAAAACTACGCAACGCATTTTGATGCGGTTTTTTTAATAGATAGAGTGATTCATAAGAAAGGCTGACGCTTCGCACGGGTTCAATTATTGTTACTATGGCTGTTTATACAATGTTCACAGTTTTTCTGTAGTATATTAAGTATCAGTTTTGCACCCGTTCGAAGCCGGGGCGGGTCGCTAGTACGTGATAAATACAAAAGCCCAACTAAAGTAGACATTAATCTAGAAAACAAAAGACGAAAATTAAATATGTAAGACGTGGTGGAAGCTGCATTGTTACTTTGCTCGTCGAAATCGTTCTTGGCAACTTCCATTTTCTTCAATAATAGAATTTAGTTATTCGATGACATTAAAAATTAGTTTGGACTTATCAAAGAGAAAAGCTTCTTATGGGTTCTTTGCGTTTTTTAATAAGACTTTAATAAAAATATCATTTTATTAAGAAAACTGTTGTGGACCTAATAATAATATTCAATTTGCTCACAGTATTTATTGTAATAATAATTTAGTTTGTAACTAGATATGATCAGTGGAAAATTACTTGTTGCATTATTACACAACAACGTGAC